>WSXT02035843.1:0-13537 GCA_011762715.2 Neuroterus valhalla
GGTTACTTGTCACGGAAAAATTCTAGGTCACAGCCTTTCTTGATTTCCCAATTCTTGGGGGGGGGGGGGTCCACCCCTGTGTCTAATCATGGAAATAATGTAGAATACCATCTTACGCGAATTTATTTAGATAAAATTATTGGATAAAGAAACCAGAAAAAAAAATTAACGGTACCGGAAAATTTTTCGTTATTTGTATGCAAAAGCTATAAAAACAATTTTTGAATTTCGAAAATTTGACAAAATTTGGCTGTTATAGAAATTATTCTTATGAACATTAAATTAATTATAGCTCGAATAACATAGATTTGGGCTAAGTAGTCCAGTATATTTAGTCAGATTCGTATATGTATTATTGCAATTCATTGGGTAAGAAAATTTTTTTTGCCATCTTTAGGGTACCATATAAGAAGCTTAAATCCGAGTTTCCGACAATCAGCCCTTTGCAGGTTGCCCGCCATGTTGAATTAAGGGGTGATTTCTTGTATCGCGTATAACAGTCGTATTTTTAATTAATTCAAGAAAATAGAGGATACCATTTTTCATGAGAAAAATAAGATCTACAAATTAGTAGATTTGATATTTTCCGTTTTTTGCTTATTTGTTGTTTCAAAATCGATTATACAAATAAAAAGAGGGTTGAAAATTTTTTGAGATCAAATATCTTTTTTGGTTTTATTGCTATCGAAAAACTTTTCAAACAAAAGTTGTAACTCACACGATTTTCGACAATTTTTGTTTGAACCTTTTTTTTGTAAGAGCAATTTTTTACGTACCGTAGCGTCTGAAAGTTGCGCGCACCGTCACTCGGTAGTTGGTAGTGTTGGATTGCAAGCGCTGTGCCGTACTAAATTTTTCCAAGTTTCGTTGATGGAATGGAGCTCAATATTTTTTCTCTTTTTTTTCAATTATATATAATTTTGACTATTTTTCTGCGTGTATGATTTATATGCCAATCATCTTTTATTTGTTATTTTTATTTTGAATTTTTCTTGTTTTTAAACTTAACGTTAAAAGATAGAGTTGCATCGACCCTCAGTTGAAATAATATTTGTATGTTGATAGTAAAATTGGTTTAAGGGTCACGAAAGAATTGAAATCATTTTGTCATTGAATCAGACGTTTTTATAGGGAAAATAGTTTTTTTCAGGTATAAATTAGAACAAAACTGTTTAAACTCATTGGTGATTAAAAATAAATAAATAAAAATTTTTTTGTTGACATTACGAGAATTATGAATGTTATCAAAAAATTTTTTATTTATGTATTTTTAATCACTAAAGAGTTTTAACATTTTTTGTCCTAATTTATACATACAAAAAACTATTTTCACTATGAAATTATATATTTCCAAGGACCAAAAATTTTTTGTACTTAAATTTCAGAAATGAATCACCGATGAGGGCCCATAACAGAGGCCAAAACGTCTGATTCAATGACAAATTGATCTCAATTCTCTTATGACCCGAAAGCCAATTTTACCATCAACGTACAAATATTACTCAAACCTGACTTTGATTATTTTTTATTGGCATTTCATTTATTTACTATTTTTCAATAAAATTTTAAACGAATATTTATATGATTCCTCTTGTTTGTTGGAAGAATAAATGAAAAATTCCAAAAAAGAAGAATAAGAAAATTTTTACAGCAATTCGTTAACAAAACTTATTTTCTAAACTTGTGAGATTCATCTTACGAACCTCATAATTCTCAATTTATGAATATGCAATCTGTAATTAAATTTAGAAATTCTTGATCAGTTTCAGTTTTTTTTTGTTTCACAAATTTACAAAAAATCGTCTCTATTTTATTTATCCCAGTTAAAATTATTTGATCTCACGTCCAATCTGACATAAAAGTAACATTGGAAACTGGCCATATTTTTTTTCTAGCAGGGAAACGTGCAGTGTGATTATATTTATGTATAGTGTGTTGTTTATATTGTGTTAACCGTGTGCAGCTAATATAGTATTCTTTTGTATCTTCTGTGAGGTAAATGGTGTAAGTTTGTACCGAATATGTAGTCAAATTGAGTAATATTTTATTGTATACATCATTCACACAAAAAAAGTTAAAATTATATTTATTTAAAAAGAATAATAATAAAGAAGGAGAAAAAATGTTTAGCTCCATTCCATCAACGAAACTTCGAATAATTTAGTACGGCACAGCGCTCGCAATACAGCACTACCAACTACCGCGCAACTTCCAGGCGCTACGGTAAGTAAACGATTGCTTTAACAGAAAAAAAATTCAAACAAAAATTGTAGAGAATCGTGTGAACCACAACTTTTGTTGTAAAAGTTTTGCGATAGCACCGAAACCAAAAAGATATTTTATCTAAAAAAAATTTCAACCCTCTTTTTATTTGTATAATCGATGTTTAAGCAACAAATAAGCAAAATACGAGAAAATATAAAATTTACTAATTTGTAGATCTTATTTTTTTCATGAAAAATGGTATCCTCTATTTTCTTGATTAAATTAAAAATACGACTATTATATGCGATACAAGAAATCACCCCTTAATTCAACATGATGGACAACCTGCAAAGGGTTGATGGTCGAAAACTCGGATTTAAGTTTCCTGTATGGTACCCTAAAGATGGCAAAAGATATCTTTCTTACCCAATGAATTGCAATCATGAAATCTAAATAGACTGGACTAAAGCTGAAGTAAAACCTCCAAAGGGGCTTGTTTTTGAGGTCAAGCAGTTTCAATTTTTGCCAATTTCATCCCACATCAAACATTTTGGTCAAACTTTGTTGCACAGCATAAATCGTCCACAAACAATATTAAGAAGTCCGGCTGCCACGGCATCGTTTCTAATTCAGGCGGAGCTGGGCCTTTGATTATTCTTGATGTGCCTAGAGTTCCTCTATGGATAGTTGGGACATGTTTTCCCCCACCACTCGACTAGGGCCAACTGGAATACGGAAATCGTCACAAATCGCATACGCGTAGGGAAGGCTGTCAAACCAACCCAACCTGAATTCAAAGTTGTTGTTTGTTGTGAATCGTCAAAGAGGAGGATTCGCTTTCAAAAATACCTGCAGCCAAAATCTCAATTCTCAATAAAATTAAAATAACTAAGGTACAAAAATTTATAATGAACTCATATTTGCTTTATTTATTTATGCCCGTAGATCTCTATTTTATATTTATATAATTTCAAAACTTTCCTCTCTAACGATCAGAATATTTAAATGTGCACGAAAATTTGAAAAATACTCTCACCTCAAAACTCAATTCTTTCATTCTACTCAGCGAAAGTTTACAGAGTTACATAATAATCTGCTAAAAAAAAAATTATTTTTGTGACAAATGAATTATAGAGTGAAACGAAAAATTTAGTTATAACATCCATTGAATGAAATATAAATATTTGATTTTAAAATTTGAACCGAGCATCCTTAGCATGTAAGCATCTCTTTATCCTGGCAACTTTTTTAAATTCAAATAGTAATATCGCAGAATACCATAATTTCAATTCTCAATGCTTAAAAAACTTTTTTCATCATACCTCAATCGAAAGTTCGGCTTTCGATGCCTGTGGAGCGGGTCGAAAATCGAGTTTTCGACCCTAGGGAAGAAAGTGACAGATCAATGCAAATGGCGGTGTTCTGTGTACATTGATCTTTCACTTTATTCCGTCTGGTAGAAAACTCGATTCTCGACTCGCTTTACAGGCATCTCTGATCGAATCTTCGATTATCGGTATGATGAAAAGTCGTATGCATTACGCGGGTCGAGGCAAGGATTTCACCCATCTGATATCAGCCCTCGCTTCGCTCGTGCAGCTAACTTCACACTCGTGAAATCTTTGCCTTTCGACATTTTGAAAGGGAGAGGAAGATAAATTCAAATTGAAAAGCGCGATCTAATAAGGACTTTCTTATTCCGGTTGGCCCTACCAATCAAAAACGATCCCCACATGTCCCAACTCTCCCTAGAGGAACTCTAGACGTGTCTAATGCTCGGTGCTGCACATGATCGTTCACGGCGAATCGGCGAACCCTTATTACCTACAGCTGGCAGCACTGGCACTGTCGTCGGAGTCTGAACACACAAAAAAACTACTGGCAGTACAAGTGCTGTCAGTCAATTCTGGAACGCAGCCCTGTATTCCAGAAACGGTTTTCTTTCTCTTTTTTTTGTGTGTATATCTCAAACTTCACTTCACTACATGCAAGATTGAATAACCAGAAATGTTATCTTACTTCGACCAGAGTATGTACATAGATAGAAGTTATAATACATGTATCATTTGTTCCTTAGAGGGTTCTTTAGCTCTATGGACTTTATAAATAAACTATTAAACTATTAAACTTATAAAATAAAATAATAGTAAAGGGATTGTAATAGATTTTGAAAAATCATTGAGAGTTATGAAAGTGGGCAGATGAGAGACTCGATATGCCTGTATCAATTGTAACTGGAAATGAAAGATGAAAGTTGTATTCTTTCTACCAAAGCATGCGAATAATTTGCAATGTCGAAGATCAGCTGCATTTAATTCCATCCAGTTCATGAAGAAAAGAAGTTCAAATATTATTTATTTCATGTTATTTTCCTTTTTTTTTAATTTATGAAAATATCAATATCCTCTGACATACCTTTGAAGACAATAATTCTCAACTGAGCGTACGCGACGGATCCGGGTTTTTTACTTTTTTTTGGAATACGTTATTACGAAATTTCTCTCACTTTCCCAAATTTCTCTTTGGAAAGTTTTTTGGGGGGATCTGGATATTTCTTGGAACACTAACAAAATGTTATGCTTGCACGAAGAATAAACAATCCTGGCCAGTGGCATCAATGGTAATTTTATTACATTTATCAGAAGTTACCAGTACCTTTTTATAAATTTCATTTTTTTGCCACGAATTTCATAAATTTCCACAAATTTTATAAATGGCCACGAATTTAATGAATGACCACGCATTTATTAAATTACCAAATATTTCATAAATTATCACGAATTTCATAAATTTATAAAAATTTTACACATTTCTCAAATTTCATACTATAAATTTTCTAAGTATCCGGAAATTCCCACAAATTTGATACATTCCCTCAGATTTCATGAATTTTAAACGAATATGAGCAATAACCACAAATTAAATAAGTTTCACGAATTTTTGTAAAATTCATAAATTCCCATCAATTTTTTAAATTCCCATTAACGTTCTTAACCCTCAGGATGTGCGAGTGGATTGGCAGCATTAGTATAGGCGTTAGGTCTTGAAGGTGTGCAGATTGCAAAATTGGGGTCTGGTGATTTTCACCTAGTTTGTACTCAACGTCACAAAATCCATTATTTGTGGAAAATCAACATAACTCGATAAAGCTATTTCCGTAATTAAAGTGTATATCTATTCCAAATGCGTGTCTCAGAGAAAAATTACATTGACAAGTACAGTCCCTGGCGCACGGCGTCCAATAAAAGATGACGGCATAGCATCAGTACGCCGTATTCTAGTATGTTAAGCGATATGGAATATTTTTTACCTAATATGATTGTAAAATTAGGCTATTATACCATTTTTTTGTAAGAATATTTGTCTGAAAAAACTCAGCTTTTTATAACCATTGATTTTTAATAATTTCTATAGATTATCATGGTTTTGCCAATTATTTGATAAGAAATATTTTTTATAACAATTTTTAGTATTTATAAACATTATATCTACTAATATAATCCATTACCTAATAATCCTTTGCATTATGCATTTTTTCAAAACAGTTATTCAAAAATCGCCGAGTAATCATTTTTTTCCATTTTAAAAAACGCCTTCTTTCAAAAAAATATAGTTTTCGGAGTAAATCAAAAGATCAAAATACCATTATCAAGTGAAACTTTTCACACACCTGATTATACCACTGTATTTATGAAAAACTTTCGTATCGTTAAAGAAAAAATGTTTCAATTGACGAATTTGAGCCTGAGTTACGGTCGATCAAAGTTGCTGGGTTAGGTTTACCCATGTTCGTACTATCTGGGACTTTTTTGAAGTTCGTACCCTGAGGGTGAATCTCGATAAGTAACCATAATTCCCATATATTTATGTGAACATATCGGTTACTGATATATTCCTCAAAACTCCTACAATCCTTATACTCTGATGTTTTTCGATTACTGGACTATTTTATCCTTGATTTTAAGAAAGACTAGTTCCTTATTAATTTCGGAAACAGTAACAGACACAAAATATATTTCCCGGTAAGAAGAAGATGCGAAATAAAACTTCTGTGTTGGAATGTACTTTTAAAATTGAAAATTCGGACCCTCCTTTTCAAATGATCGGGGGTCACTCCATTCTCTGAAAAATAATTTTACGTGCCCTCCTTTAATAATCCGGCAGCTCAATTGGCGTGAGAGCATTGTCGCGAAAGAGATAAAGCATCACAAGCACGGGTGTGAAAGAGACAGTTCGGAGGAACAACTATATTTAATTAGGCATCATCGAATTATGGACACAAGGTATGAATGCACGGATACATAATTTGAACCCTTGCGATATGCTAGTTAATTTTTTGGACGTGACAAAGGCTGCATTTAATTTATGTAAGCAAATGAAAAACGCGTTTTGGGCATTCTTAATATTTTTGTGTTTATCTTAGGGGTCGTTTGCGCTCGTTTCTTTCACCTTGGGCAATTACCACTGACCAGGATATTTCCGAAAAAATTCCGTCCTCTTGGCCACAAAAGCTCTTTATCCCACATGAAAACCACTCATTATCTTCCAGGTAGGAAAAAAAATTGAACGAAAAATATAAATAGCTTTTTCGTTAAAATTTACTTTCTATATTTCCAAACAAATTTTTGCCATTTCGGTAATCAGGTTTTTTGGATCATATGAAAAAAGGGACGATATAATGCAACAGAACCAAAAACGAACTTAGAATGTTTAAATTATATAAAAAACTATGGAAGTTTTCATAAAAATGGTCGTTCCTTTGAAGAATACACGTGCAAATTCAAAAATGTACTCGTGATTACGTGGAGATTCATTTTCTCAATTTGCAATCGTTCATAATTGTAAGTTATCTTTGTTGAGATAAATTTTTATACATAATCTGAGATAAAATTGATAGAAATTATAAGAGAAACAAGTCTATCAGATTCTATCTCTGATATTCAAAAATCTTGTTTATAATCTCCAGAAAAAACTCATGTCATAAGTCAATCCTTGCAGGTAGGAAGGTCTTCTCAATGAATGAATATAATAATTTTAATACAGAGATGATACAGATATTTTGAAATGGTATACAAGTAATAGGGAATAATCTATGGTTATATTATTACTAGCTACGATCACTAGACACAAATTCAATTTAAGGAAAAATTCATAAAAATTCTACAACCGGTAAATAATAAATATGTCAGCAATGTTTTTATATAATTCGTAACAAAATATTTCAATATCTACTCTTTGTACAATGTATTTCTAAAAGGTTTATTTATAACACAAAATTGTTATTGCTTTTATGTTATTCTTGGAACAATATTGCATAATGCATTGATTGAAATTGTAAAAACTTCCATAAATAACTGAAAAAGTAGGAAAATAATAGTGCAATATTTACTAGCGAAGTATACTTTGGTCGGCTGCACACGAATTCGTTCCCGCGGTCAGAAACACCCTCGAATTCGTTCCCGGGTCTCCTAATCCCTTAATGAGCTTCGGCAGGAGCGTCCACTCTCCTCTACTTCCCAGAATCTTGGTTGGTAAAATGCGGAGGGTACGGGGGACCTATCACTATCTCCTTTTGACTTATATCACAACCTACGACTTTCTTAACGGAATGACATCCAAATTTTGGCAGTTCGCACTAGGGTGGTCCAAAAATGCATTGCAAAAAATTTCTTCGGATTTTCACGCAAAACAACCGGAAATTTGTTCGAATCCACAAAAAAATAAATGCACTTTTTTTGTTTGAAAAAAAAATATATTTAGAGGTGCCGCAAGCCCCGTGAAGTTCAACACGTATTTCCCATGAGAAAAAAAGACGTTTTTGTAAATTTTATTCAGAAATCTCAATATTAGATGAATCGAGTTCGAAATTCACCATTTCTCTTCACCATTGGTCACAGAATGCGAATAAAATATTACTTTTCAAACATCACCACCATAAGTCTGTTTTATGGGGTCCCAAAAAAACCCCATAAGTAAAAAAATCGGTTTTTAGAGTTTTTGGCGCTAATTATGATTTTTTGCGGTTCTTTTAACGCAGATTGTTTCAAATACATGAAATACCACTTTATACTGATAATCAAATGTTTATTCAAATTGTTTAAACAATTCATTATCGCTTTTAGCAACTTTCTCTTAGAAAAGGGTTAGAAAGTCAAGGTTTTTTCTGAATTTTTCAACTTATCTTCAACTTTTCTTTTAGAGCGAGGTATAAATCGATTCAAGTTAACAAAAAAAATTGTTTTAATAATTTGTTATTATTCATAACAATATTCTCTTAGAATAATGCTAAAAAGTTGTGGTTTTTTTCTGAAATTTACAACTTATCGTCCACTTTTCACTTAAAGTGGGTAATTATTTAACTTAATTTAGCAAAAATAATTGTTCGAACAAATTTTGAATATTCATAGCTCTCTTCTTCTAGATTAATACTACATAGTTGCGGTTTTTTCCTGAAATTTAAAACTTTTATCACTTTTCAATTAGAATAAAGTATTAATTAATTCATGTTAAAAAACAAATTATTTAAACAATTTATTATCATTGTTAATAATATTTTCTTTGCCTAATGATAGAAACTTGCGGTTTTTTATGAAATTTTAAACTTTTTGCCGACTTTTCACTTGAAGTGAGTTAATATTTAATTTAATTTAACAAAAAGAATTATTTAAACGAATAATTATTGTTAATACAGATCTTCTCTTAGACTAGTGCTAAAAAGTTGCGGGTTTTTTTTCTAAACTATTAAGCTTTTCATCAACTTATCACTTAGTGAGGTAATAATTAATGCGAGTTAACAAACATGCTTATTCAAACAATTTATGATTGTTCATGATCATTTTCTCTTAGATAAGTGCTAGAAAGTTGTGTTTTTTTCTGAAATGTTCAACTTAGCTCTACCTTTTTAGCTGTGAACAAATAATAAATAAACTTTAGAAAGAATCATATTTTACGTAGTATTGTATTTATCTAAGTAAATTATTTTTGTTCTTTTTCCAATGTTAAGAAAAATAATTGAAACAAAAGAGACAAAGAGAAAGAATGGAATAATTAAAAGTAGTGGGAGGACTAGGTCTGTAAATGACTTGTAAAAGTTTTGTTTTTAGTAACAACGAGAAATTTAGTGCAAAGCGTAGAAAAATAATTGGGAATTGCAAATATTTTAATATAAGCCCCCTCCCCTCCCTCCTTTCCTGGAGAAAATACGTCTTGTCGATGATAATATAAATATATAAAGATTACAAGGACCTCGAAAAAATAATTAATTAACTTTAACGCAAATTTTATAACAAACCAAATGTATTTTCATTCGTTGAAGGGTTAGAAGATGTTCGATCTGAAGTTTATATAAAAATGGGAAGCACTGGAGAAAGAAGGAGAGAAATTATAGAGAAAGAAAACTTTTTGTCAGAAAAAATGTTCTTTCTCAAAAGCGAAAAAATTAGCAGATTCGGATTCGTTCGTCAAGTCTCACGTAAATTTCTACTAGGTGAACTTTAATTCTTTGACGGGAATTGAAAAATATCCTAAATTATAACTTGCATATGATTTTAGGACCCGGCAAATAGCTCGGTCATTTAATAGTATTTCGTTTTTGACAGTAGCTAATTCAGCGAGATGTTTATTTACTAATTATAAGGCAGTATTATTATGTTATTCTTTGACAACATCTATTTTTCACATTTTTTAAACACGCCAGTAATGGAAAAAGTGTTGACGCTTCAAGCTGCCAGTCCTAAGCCTGGAAAAAGTGTGAAGGAAAAATGCATGGAAACTTTATTAGTCAGTTCTTGAGAAAGCGCCGGAACGAACTCATGAGTCTAGTTAGTGGCGATAGGGGTAGACGAGGAGAAAAGGGACAGAGGAGCGTTGGGTCGAACCGGGGACGAATTCGAGTGTTACCGAGGGTCATTTTTGACCGCGGGAACGAATTCGTGTGCACCGCTTTGGTCCGCGGCTGTTTATCCCGTTCGTGACGAAAAAGTATGATGAAATGAACCTCTTAGTATTTTTTCGCATGACTTTTTTCTACCAATCACAATGTATTTAACAAGAAAATGTAATTTTTATTAACATCATTTCGAGGAGCATACCTTTTTTTTATATTTAATGTCATTTTGTCTACATTTTTAAAATTTTTTAACCGAATCGTCCGTATACTGTAACTGTTAACCACGGAGCGCAAGTGTCACAAAGAGAAAGTAATCGTAAGAGCCGCAGATGTTTTGAGAACCTTCTTGAAGTCCAATTGAAAAACTATTATTGTTGTGACACAGCAGGCGTGCTCGATTTTGGCGCAAATTTTTTTATTTTAATTGGTAAGTTTTTTTTATGAGAATAAACACACAAAGGGAAGAGGAGATAGATAGATAATACTAGCACATTATAGTATTTTGACTATAAGAATACAATGGTGCAGGGACATTTCAAGCAATCAAAATTTTACTTTTTTCTACTAGAGTGGTCCAAAACATATCGCTTATCCCAGCGGCAGGTGCGCTCTGTATATACTTTCTCATTATAAACTACAGGTCGTGTGGGTTATATAAAATGCATTCTTACAATATCATCTAGTATATTTGGCTAGGCGTTCGACGTATTGTTTAGAATCACAAATAACTTTTCGCTCCATGCATCCTCCTTTCTATATAAAAAAAATACGATATATTTATAATTTTGTTTACAAAATAAATATTATCTATACGCAATATATCTGGCTCGGACCCGTCGATGATCGATATGTGGATCTCTAGTTTAGTTTGTGGGTTCTTTTTCTTTTTGATGAGTGAAGGCAAATAATTACTGAGAAAGTTCAGCTAGAGTCCAACGTTTATATTTAGAAATTGAATCACAAATTTCGGAGGCTGAAGTGACAGCTTGACATTATAATTGTTAGAACGACAATCACAAGCGCTACGAATGTCATCGAGAAGAAGTTTTATGCTAAAAATCTATAGCTCAGAAAATATTCTACAGAGAAGAATTACAATTATTCTTTTTTCAGTCAATAATTTTCATTTTCGAATCCACCAACTTACTTTTGACAATTAATTTTTTTTTTAACATAGCGTATATCTCGAAATATGCATGCATAATTGAAGTTCTTTCTTGATTCGAAAAGAAAAATTACCCTAAAAAAATAAGAATAAGCTCAAACAAATATCACAATTTGAAGAAATGAATTATTAAAGGAATTGAAACTTTGTCAACTCAAATGATAATATTGATCTTTTAGAAGCTGACGGTATGCAGAAATATCTTCACTTAAATATAAGTGTATGTGAATAACACAATACATGCTGAAATAAAGAAAACTGTTTATATTGATACGAATCTTACTCGACGGTCTTATTAAGACTCACACAATTCATAATATTTCAACGAATATCTAGCCACCAAATATTTCCATTAGATAATAAACAAAAACAGATAGAATTTAGCTCCTAGTCTATCACAGAATTTACTGGTAGGCCCCTAAATCGAATGAATATTTCTTCGCTTTATTACAACTGAAGAGAATTCACGCGATAATTCATTCATGCAAATTTCCGATGGGTCGCGAAATATATGTTCAATTGTATATATTCGTTCGACATCTATTATAATGAATCAATAATTCAGGAACATTAGGACCCTAACCAGTTCATAAAAAAAAATTTATCGCAATACCTTCTTAATATTTATTATTCAAAATTTTTCCTATGCTAAAAAGACTATTCAAGTACGGCAGTGATTACACACTCTACATATCTCAACCATGAATACTCTAACGATAAGAAAATCACGAAATATCGCCCAACTGGGCTTCAAATCGATAATCAAAATGTTCGGTTGCTTTCTTCTCCGTAATTACTTTATTGCCCTTTCATACAGATTTTCTTTATGTTTCTTCAACTGAATTTCAGCTTTTGCAGTATCCATCATCAAGGAGGAACATGCGGTAGGTGTGGGTCCTAATAATATCCAAAGCGAATTTTTTAATACGCAATTATAAAATACAAAAAGAGTTGAGACGATAACTGATTTCAAAAATAAATCCTTACTTCTATAAATTGAATGAAATATGATTCTTGAAGTTTTCATTGTCACGTCAAAATTATGGTTGAATGTGTCACATTGAACGAAAGTTATGAGCAATCCAAATTCATTTTTCGTGTGTTAGTATGTTGGGTCTCACTACTCACTACCCATATTGCTAATAACAACATTCAATGAGTTGTTTCTCCACCAAACCCGCGTAGCGAAATTTCACGTCGGTGCTCCATAACAAGTTGATTGACGCCACTCGGAAATTATTTATTCTATATTAATTGGTGATAGATTTTCAGCTTGATAATATTCATGACTTCCAGGGAAATCTCTGTACGCACTCATAAGTTTTCTGATTGGATACCTTAAATTTAAAAATAGCAATTTTCGATTCATATCGATATATGATTATGTGAGGTTATGTCCATGAGACAAAGAAGTATTTTTACGGCTAGATATGAATTTGTAATAACTCGACTACGCTTCGTTCTTGCGAACTCATGCACGGCCGTGTAAAAGCGAGTAATTATACTTGTGTTTCATAAAATACTTATATTTTGCAAAATGATGCAAGATGATTACGAGTTTGACATATTTCGAAGGCATTGAAGAATTTTTGATTTTCTCATCGCATGTTCCTCCATGAGAATGAAAATAGAAGAAGAAAAACACTAAAACATAATTTTTCCAGATTATTCGGCAAAATATTATTCCTATGTACTAAATTTACAGTCCGAAAGTCGAAAGCGAATGAAAACTCTAGTTGTAACAAAATTGGACCAAGATATTGACAATACAGGCTTTCGAAAAATAAGTTCAGTTGAACGATGTTGATTTCCCAGTGATCGAAACAACTTATTTTGAATCGTTCCGATGGCGTAAATGATGACTTCGAAAATCGATACTAAGTTTTTTATCGGTTAGTATTATGCTTTATTACATTTTACATATAATACTAATGTGTAGTGTATCGTTTGATCTAGAATATATCAACTATGCAAATAGTTACTTTCATAACAATTACACTTTTCATGCCTATCAATATATTCATCACAGTGCTACGGACACAAAAATGTGTTCTGTTCATAAAAGTTATTCATTTTTTCTTATTATTTTCTTGCACAGGAGCAAAACGAAATTCCACTCCACTTCATTTTCTTAAATAGCCCGGAAATAGCGAAAATTATATTTCCATGACGGAAAAACGCAATAAATTAGTTTTCTTATTGACTTGTTTTCTGGAAACAATAGCTTTATATTTTAGGCAACCAGCGTGTAACGGAAAAAATAGAATAAGGTTGAGTCG
>WSXT02035854.1:0-13536 GCA_011762715.2 Neuroterus valhalla
GAGAGAGAGAGAGAGAGAGAGGGGGGGGGGGGGATAATTCTCCAGTAGATTGAGCAAACAAAAACATTTAATTCGAAAACGTTAAGATGCTGCAAAAGATGGGTGAGGGTTATTTTGTGGCCCTCTTAGAAGGGGAAATTCCCTTGCAATTTTTTGTATTCTAATGCTGATTTTTTTGATGATAATGTAAATTTTTCATTCTTTGATAGGATTTCCGAATTTTATACGAACTGTGAACTCTACACTGGAAAAAAAATTTTAGACTAAGTAAATGCATTTACTTGAATCCTATTTCTTGGGATCAAGAAAATATTCTTTCACACGAGTAGTTTTTATTTGAATCATGTATATATATTTTGCTAATTCAAAGAAATTAATTCTTTGGCCGTATTCTCTTGATTTATATTAATATTTCCTCCGATCAAAAAAATGATTTCTTCTATTGAAAAGGTCTAGATTGCTTGAATTCTGATTTGTCCTTCAAAGAAATTATTTTCTTGACCCAGTTAGTTTGATTCTTGGTATTGGCCAGGATGCATTTGAATCAAATAATCTTCCAGACTTGAATCAATTGTTTAGGTCCACTTACACAGAAGTAATAATGATTTTCATCCAAAAGAATATTAATCAAGTTAGAAATATATTTTTCTGATACAAATAGTTGATACATTTATACCAATAAAGCATTCCTTTGGATAAATAGAATATTGTCTTCACATCAATATTTATTTCTTCAGTTGAAGGAAATGATTCTTTCGATTATTAGAATTTAATTATTTATATCAAATAATCATTACCTCAAAAAATAGTTATTTGGTTGAATTAAATACTTGTCAATTGGATTTGGATGAATATCGTTTTGCCATTTAATGTGAAGCCTTAGATACAGTTTTGATACTCGGAGCTTCAATGTTGCAGTAGCGTCGTGGTTAGAGCTGTGGTCTTTACACTCAACGGGCCCAAGTTTGTTTCCTGCTGGAGGTAGAATAAGTGCTTCAGAATAGGTAGAATTTTTAGATTTTTCCGAGTTGAACAATTTCTGTACCGGTCATTTTTTTCGTATCTGATATAGTTTTGCTGAAAAATGAAATTATTTTTGGTAACATTTTTCACGATTTAAACAAAAACTATGCATCATATAAAAAAGTGGTCATCAACATTTTTTTGCACCTCGCATAGTTTGAGCGGAAATGTGCCAAAGCAAAATCCAATATGATCATTCTTTCGAAATTTATCGAGTCTGCAGATTACAGACAGGCAGACAGACACCCTCATAAAAAACGTATTTTCTGACTCAGGGGTTCTCAAAATGGGGAGATTTCATTAAATCCACGAAAGTCGAGAATCGATGTATCTCTAATTTTCTCAGAAACTAGCACTCGTAGGAAAAAATTCTTCCAACAAAAAATGTGTATTCCAATGCGATCTACAACTTTTGTCTGGAACATTTGAAGAAAAATTTTCATATTGTCTGAGATAAACGCAAAAAACTATGATTTTTATGGTCTCCTCCATGATTTCACCATGAAAATCCCATTTCCGCCAATTTTCGCTTTCATATTCGTAATCAGCGCGTGAAACCACGCGCCTCACTAAAAACGACTTGAATCAGATCCTTAGATCTTTTTGAGGAGAATAATTTTGCTATTCAACATATTTGTCGTATCTCAGGTCGCTTGTCATAAATTTTTAATTTTCGATTTTTCATTAGAATCTTTGATGGGTAAATGTCTACAACCGCTGGTCAGAGGGGACTGGTTAGCAAACTTGGTCTCTTTTTGAGCCCTGAAGAAGTATGCCAAAGCTTAAACCAATTTGATTATTCTTTCGAAAGCAATTGTGCTTATAACCTCTTTACTTGAATCGGTGAGAAATGGGTCTGCGAACAAAATGAGTAAGAATTTTCACTGATGCACGACACTATCTCAATGAAAACTGGCGATGTCAAATTTTACATGAAACTAGCGGCTCATTATAGAATGTAAGAATTGACTAATTTAAATGTGTACGTAGTTCCAAGTGACTCATTGATTGAGTTAGCAATATTGACTGAATTGTCAGTGGAAACATAGTTAATTCATTGAATCGGTCAAGTTTCGTGGAATGATTCAAATGAAGAGAGAGAGAGAGAGAGTGAAAAACTATTCCCTCTATCTCTCTTTCACAAGCGCGTTTAATGACAACTTGGACGGTGAATCGCGCGAGGTAGGAATAGCGTGACACATTTAACGCCCCAGCACTTGACTCGTTCGCTTGATCGATAATCACTGCTTACCTTAGCTTTGCACGTGTATTGCGTTACTACAATTTTTCTCTTTGACGCATATAGATGTGCGTATTGCGTGCAGACGTGGCGCCATCGCCATCGCGCCGTGATCCGAAGCACCGCGTTGATCTAATGCTAATGCAACGTTTCGCTGTACCACAAACGGGCACGGCCTTGTTATTAGCAACTCTCTTAGGACAGTGAAATTCCTAAAGGAGTTTACAATTTTCCAGTTACAAACTAGGAGATGCTTACTGTTTTCATGGTTCCGTAATATATGTAGTTTTCTGGAAAACTGGCAGGTAAAAAATCATTCCTCAAACAGTCACAAACTAGTTGCCAAGTCTTGGTTATACCAGAGATTCAAGGTATATATGCTGATCGATTTTCGTAAATAATCTGTGAATTTTGTAGAAGAATTGACGAACTTGATGTGAAAGTGCAGAAACGATTCATCACGGCTGCACCTGTTAACGTATAATCTTGTATTAGGTTTAGAAGCTGGGGAGTCAACAGTCGTCAAATGTTCGAATCCTCATGTCGCGACGTTATAAATTACATAAATTAAGTCGCTCTAACGACATTTATATTCTTGTATTCAAGTCTGCAATTTTTAGGAACTATTCGTGGAAAATTTAAACTATTTGTAAAAATTTCGAGATTTGTTCATCCGTTGCTTATGAGAGTAAAGTTCAATGTTTCTTTTTTTTCTCCTATCATCATGGAGCCCTAGCTACAAGAACAAGATCGTAACTCTTTCACTTCTTTACTTGGTCTTGACTTGTCTCATCTTGAAGACAAGAAGTATTTTTTTAAGTTTGAGAGATAAACAGGATTCCTTTTGAAGAAAATTTTGGGGCTTGCGTGAGTTGTCCTACAGGATTTTTTACTTTGTCCGGGTTTTTGTCCGGATTTTTCGAATCATAAATTTTTATTTTTAAACATCTTTTGAACCTTTTCTTTTACAAAATGTTATCATTTAATACCAGGAACGTTGAGCGCATTTTTTTGTTGATAAACAGTCAATGGACTGAAGAACAAAACCGATTAGAGGTAGCAGAGATTAAAGGGTTAATCCAAATTGCTTTCATTTTCAAGCACATGAATTATAAAGAGTTACTCGTTTGCGCTTGAAAATGAACCTCTCTTGTTAAAAGGGGGAAAATCCGCTATGTATGGCGTAAAATCTTATAAAAAAAAAAACAATTTTCTTTACAAAAGAAAGTAAGATTAAGTGCATATTTTCGTCCAAATTTAGTCAAGTGACCAAAGAGATAAAGTACTATTAAACATTCCTGCTATACGGAAAATATATATTTGTGCATTTGTAATATTGATTAGAATTCATCAGGGTTCAAAAATTACTATATAAAAGGTTAAGCGTTCATAACATTTAATAAAAAAGTTTATTTTAAAAAAATGTTTGGAAATTCTCTTTTCCATTTCATCCTTTGTATTCTACGATGCCCTACTTTGTCCTCTTTTCCAACTATTTTCTCCTACTTTGTACGATTTTTAAAAAGTTTTTTGTCTTCGAAAATCAATTATGGTCACCCTAGGTTTAGGCGTTCGGACCGAATAAGATATTGAGTTGAAATTTTGGGGAAAGCCTTAGAAAAGAATAAGGTACGTTTGTACACAACATTTGGTTCAAATTTTTGCGAAAAAAATTCAAAAAGAATTTTTTCCCGTTAAATTTCGAACTACATGTTGTATACAAACGTAGCTCAATGTTTTCTAGGGCTTTTCTCAAAATTCCAACTCGATACTTGATACAGTGTGGACGTGAGCTTTTGCAAAAAAAATTTCGGTAAGGTAGGAATCTGGTGAGTATAACATAGCCTCACAGTGGCCAATCAAAGAGGAGTGATTGGTCACAAACAAATGATTGATCATAACTGGAACCCTATTTCTCATTCAAAGAGGGGAAGGGAAAGGGGCAGTATACTTACTCATCCCAGAAGAGCGAATAGTCACGTTTAGTCCCACACTCTTTTGAGTCTACACTCTACAGTCTAAAGGCTGGCTAGAATATAGAAGTATGTATAGAAAACAAATATGGACATGTGTAATTTTCATGTTAGCCTTGAATCAGAGGACGCGACGCGACGCAATGTTCTGCTTTTTGGTCATTGTGTCAGCGTATAACAAGCATAGCCATCGAGAATAGTCGTTGATCTCCAGGCCACCAACATCCATTCGAGGCCGGGCTGATTTTCCCTCAGACCTTACGCAGGCAACCAGACACTTGCAGGTGGCGTGGGTGCATCTTCAGAGTTCAGGGTGCCACTGAGCCTTGAGCACGTCACATATTTATTCAATTTTATTGAACCAAAGTAAATATTTGGTAATCGTCGGTCTCCGTAATAGGTCAATCGATCAATGAATCATTATTCACAAATTCTAAGGCTTAAGTATAAGCAGCTGATCTAACTCAACTAACTTTAGACATTTTTATGCAAGTCTAAAACATTGAGGATGAGAAGTTTACCAACATTTCCCATGGTTCCTGTTTGCACTAGATTGGTTCGTGTTGATACGGAATATTTGGCTTCAGACGATCTTAGGGTACCGTTACAGTCTACTACCAGGGGCCTATTTCATAAAACCTACAAGTCACAATTTACAAGTAGAAGTCTAGTAACTTTTTGCTTGTATTATTGGTGTGCGTTTCACAAAGTCGTAGGTACTTTTCACACGTTACAAGAACGGCGACTCCTTTTACAAGTAATAGCGCGCAGTTTTACAAGCGTTTTGTTTCATAAAGCTTATGGCTTGTAAGTAGCACTTCTAATTTGCAGAAAAATTTCTGAGGGTCTTTGTTGATTTGTAAAAGGGGTAGAAGTGAATATAATTTATCTTTGAAGGAACTTTACTCCAAATTTCTGGCCAATGAAATTGGTTTATGGAATAAATACAGAACTACTGTTTGGAGTATTGATAAAATTATTGTTTACACTGAACTTGGGAAACTTAATATACGTGAACAGAAGTACATATATTTGAGGTCAGAAAAAGTTAGACAGCGTTGCCTGTGAACATATTTTTATCATTTGTCATTTGACTGATACGTATCCAATCTTTTTCAGGTGAAATTATACACCTAGCAATACGGCAAAGCCGTACATTTCTTTTCACTTTGCAGCCTTTGTTTCTTTTGTTAAATCGGGTGCAAAAGCACCAAAAATTATCTCTTTGGCATCACGTATCTTCTACAAGACACTTATCTTTTTGGCATTCTTTATTTCCTTGGACGTCATGGACAAAAATGTATCTTTTTTAGGAATGAATCGCCGACACAACAATACGCACAGTCCATAAAAACATGGAGGTTAACAGCTAAGATAAGTTGAGTGTGCGCGCGCGCTTGTGAAAGCGCTTGTAACTTGTAGGAGATATTACTTGTAAATAAAAGTGGACCTAAGACTCTTATGAAACACAAAATACAAGTGCTTGTAATTTTCAAGCTAGTGACTTACTAACTTGTAGACTTGTAATTTTTATGAAATAAGCCCCAGGAGGCTCATCCGAACCTTTCTATTGGTTTATGCTGGGCTCGAGTTCGTCGCGACTCGGAATGAGACCGTGCTCAACCTGCCGCTACCCTATACGGGCGATTTTTTTAGACTCATCATGACCGATACCTGTCTCAGCGGTAGGTGATTGCAAAAAATGAGATTCTTTATTTTTGGAATAAAAATTTGAAAAATATCATATTCGAAATCTACTAGAACTCTGTTCCACACCATCATGAGGTCAAGTTCAAGGTGCGTCTTCTCTAACGTTGTGATCGTACTCTACTTGTCAATTGAACATGCAGTTTTTATTTTATCTTATTTCATCTCATTCTGTGAATGCACTGGATGAATCATGCGTTATTAAATGTGGGTCAAAATAAGAAAGTGCCTGAGTAAAATCGGTAAAAAGATCTTTAACCGAGCCATGCCTGAAATCATTACGGAATCTTAAAAATCTTTGAAAAATGGAACGAGATTTTTTTAATCTTCTGAAACATTTCAAAACCTTTGATATCTTTTGGGATCTCTGAAATCTTTGTCAAAGTTTGGAACCCTTGAAGACTTCCTGAGTTTAAGGAATTTGATGAAATTGTTGTGGAATCATCAAAATTTTTGTACATTTTTTTCAAAACTCTCTGAAATATTCAACAGTCTTATCAAATATTTCAAATGATTGGATGCATTTCATTTCTGCTTCTAGTAAGTTGAGCTTTGGGTTTTACACTCAGAAAAACCCAGAAAATAACTGGAAATTTGGTAGGCAAAAATCAGTTGACACTCCATTTAAAATCCAGGATATGACTAGCAAAAGGGTAGCTTTATGGCCCGCGAAGGTCTAAAATTCTTATGTTTCAGATGTTCTGTTCTAAATTGTGCAGGGAAAATGACCCAATTGAAAATAAAGAATTCAATAACACTTAATTACAAATGACGACGCGTTGTTTTTAAATTCTATTCTATTCTATATATAATACATATTTTAATATTCATAGCGAACTTCGCGAGTCATGAAGCTGCGCTTTTGCTAGTATGAAACAGGAATAAAAAACAACATGTCGTCATTTGTAATACAGTGCAGTTGACTTCTTTATTTTTAATTTTCCGTGCACTATCTGAGACATTAGATCTGTAACATACAAATTTTAGATCTTTGGATTAAATACGTTAGGTTTCATTCTCAATGATTGTTCTTCTTTTCTGCATGATAAAATACATACGTGAATTTTTAATGCTTGCGAATCGCTCGAATGTAAATCTTCTATTAAATGCTAATAATTAAATCAGGCTCGGGCCACTCATAAAGGCGACCTTGAAGTAATATAAGTCTAATCCCGCTCGTGTATATGCTCGCTAGATGACGCAGCGGTGCTGTCCTGCCCACACCCCGTAAACCCGTAATCCCTAGCAACGCGCGAACTGCAGGCTGTGTATGTTGTGAGGAATTTCCCTTTGCAAGTAAAAACCCGATTTCTCAGCTGCCTGATAAGATTTAAAACAAATTATTTTCGATGATACATCTGTAGGTTATAAAGAAGCAGCATGCAAAATTTCAAATATGTACGTGTATTACTTTTGATGTGAGGAGGATCACAAGAATGTACATTGATGCTGAATTATGAGGACTTGCTTCGTTCGTCCGATTATGTTTTTACGTTTCAGAAATAATGACGAAGGTGAGTCGCTGGATCTCTGGTGCTACTGAGAGGAACAGCCAAGTCAGAATAGTCGTATGACTTCTGTAAGAACTTTTTTTCAATTTGAACTAATTGGCATGTAAGATGGTCAGTTGGTCGTGGGGGCTGAAGCATGTGCTTGAACCCACTCCGTCTGTCGGTGGGTTCGATTCCCGCCTCACACTCAGGAAGAGCTTTGGCGGTACACGAAATGTCGTGAGTCCGGTACCTCTAGAGTTCTCGAGATTCTTTAAGTACCAAGTAGCTGTTACTATTAGTGGTTCGGAACCCACCTTAAGCTGTAGTTCCCCCTCACCACCGAGTTAGTGATGAGGTGTGTAAAGGAATAGAGGAGAAGTTATGAAAAGACTCTAAAACCCGTAGAAGAGAGGAAGTATAAACAAAATAATCCATTCCATTCCAAAACTAATTAGCCATTCAGATTTTTGTCAAAATTTGTATCATTTGAAGAAAGAATAAAATGTAACACATAACCTTAGATTCCGTTTTCAGAAATTTTCTATCTTCACCCACCCTCATTTCATTGCCAGCCTAATACCTGGATCAGTCAGTACCGGAAATAAAATGAGGTTTAAGACCAAGATTAGGCCAAGACTCACCGCCGGCGCGAAATTGAATCAATACTGGCTCCCGATATAGTAAATGGTAAATGAAATAAAACAGTAGATAATATTAATAGATTATATTTTTACTCCATGTATATCCTTTTTGGTTCCATACATATCTATATTTCCCTCTTCCACAAGAGACCATCAGAAATCAACCCCTTCAATTCAAACCCCATCCCAAAATCCTCAATTACCCCAACTCTTAGAATAAGCCTCCAAGCAGTGCCTGACTTACTCATTCCTGTGGGTTTCCTCAACTTCCTAAATCCCTACCGTCAGCAGCCGGCTTTTACTTGAAACGCTTGCATTCGTCTGAATATTTTGTCAGGGGAGTGAAGATTTGCAGAAAACGAAAACTCGAGCGCAGATGATTACCGAAAGACGAATTATTTGAATTGAGTTGAATGAGTCGAGAATCACCATCCAGCTACTGCCTCGGTCAGTAATTGTTAGTATGAGATTACTGATCCTAAAAACATAGTCAGTGACATTCTTTTTAATGACTGTTATTAGGCATATCTGCATGGGAAAATAACCTCTATGGCAAATGTCACCTACTAGGTTTTTCCGTTGGACAGCGCGAGTTATTTTCTGATGCTGATATTTTTAGGAAACGATAATGCCCGTACGAGTATCTGAAAGTTTCGGATCGTTTTGGTGTCGTCGAATCGGGTTTCTGAGGCTGACCAACGACCAGATGAACTTTTTCTTATTCTCATTTCACAACAGGAGAGAGCCGTAAGCGTGGTCGAGTTTGGCCATGGGCTGCCGTAAGTCAGCTATTATGTAGTACGTAGTGGACTACGTACGAACATACGCAAGTATTGTTAGGTATCAAAAGTAGCTTTCAGAGCTGCAAGGAGCCTTCTGGTTTCTTAGACAAAGAAATGTTTTTTTGGAATGCTGAAGGAAATTTTAAGTACTCACTGAAAGACGATATTGGTAAATAAAAAAAAACCATAGAAAAAAATTTTTTCCCTGCACTTTGTTTCATTTGAAAAAAAGATGTTTCTATAAAACCATTTCAATTTTTGATTAAAATCTTCACAAAGAAAGGTAGATTTTCCGGTTGCCTAAGTTGTATCCTACATGAAACTCATTTTATCGAAGTCTTCAATCCTGTGACCTTATAGAGATAGACTTATGTCCCACATCGTTTTCATTTTCTTGAGTTCCTTTCTTTCACATAATTTTCACTTTATCAAATCCCAATGTAATATAAGGAAACCAAATTAAAAAAATGTCCATGTTAGAATTTTTCGGAAGCATTTTTCTGGGTACGTAAGCTCAACAAGAATATTTTGAAAAGAAGATGCAAAATAGTACCGACAAGAAAGAATGAAAAATGAAAAAAATATTGTTCATAAAGTGAAAAATTATTACTACGTTGAATTCAAATCGGATGTGTGCATCGTGCCACACACGATACTTTTTGCCTCAAAAACATAAAAAATGAGCATATTGGGCATGACGAGAGGGGTCATAAGGAGTAGAAATCTCGGAACGTAGGCCAGCGCTACCAACTTGATATGCTTTTTTGTGTTTGCCAGTTTTAGATTAATACGGTTTGATGAATTTCTTTATCGAGTTTGTTTTATATCAATCACACACTTGTTATGAAATGACAATACAGGTTACTGAAGTACAATTGGCCAGTCAAACAAAATAATTTGATAAGAAAAGTACCTGAAACATTGTAAAAATTTCTCAAACTGTGAAATTGTTTTTTCAAGTTCGTTTAAAACTGTAAAATTTGGCACAACTGACGAAAAACTTCACTGAAGTTCACTAGCAAGCCCTACAATGTACGTTATAAAAAAAGTGACTAAAACTCAAAAATAGATTTAGCTGTGCATTTGTTTATAAAATTTGTTTGAAACAATGATTAATATATTTATTTTGGTTCCCTAATGTTTTTGTATTACTTTGATTTGGATTGAAAACAAAAAACACTGAATGAATATTCAAACTCATCAAAAAATCACCAACCATTGTTTATAACAATAAAGTTGTTAGTATAAAAGAGGTATTTTATAATAAACTGTTGAGTTATGTTTCGCCTAATTTTTGTATCGATTATATGCTAATATCAATCATGTTGAATTAATTATCGAGGATCTTTTAAGAATTGAGATAGTGTTAGTTTAAGAAAAAATATTTGAAATCGATTAAGAAGTGTTGCCGGAATCGTATTTTAGAACATCACATTACTTAAAAAGGGTTAAAAACTTCTCGCTCGCTTGAAGCATTTCCTCTTCTACTGTTCTTCCATATGAAACCAGCAAATTGTCATCTACTTATCACCCTAGTATTTTTTTTGGCTGAGTTCTTGAGCCTCAAAGCCAACAGCCTAGAACTTTCCCGCCGAAAGTAAGCAGAGTATTGGACATTCAATATGGAGCCAAGAGCCAACCATATATTTTCCACTGAAAAGATATGATAAGTCGTTGAACAAATTATTAATTACTAATTATTGCATGATAGGTGCACGCACCTGTGACTCCTTAGCCTTCTCGCATTTCATATTGACAAAACTGGTTCATCTTCGCTTTTAGTGCTTTTAGTCTTCGCTTGGGAATTTAAAGTTGCAATGCGAGACCTGGTGGCCATCTAGCGAACTAACCAACATGGCTGCCTATGGGATACACGTAGCATTGTTTACATGCGTGTTGCACTCAAATAACGCGATAATAATAATCATTAATTTTGTGTCAGAATAATCAGTTAGAAGTACATAAGAAGTTTATTATGTTAATATAAAATCTTGAAAATGGAATTCTCCTGGAACCATAGAAAGGGAAACGATACTCGCAGAGACAATGTGTGCTGCATTGTCAATTGCGACTCCAAAAAAATTATCAACACTAATTTGAGTTTCCATGAAGTACCAAAATTTAGGTCAGACAAGTCAGCGCAGCCACCAAGGTAAAATGAAAAATGGATTTAGCAGTGGTACTGTTGCAGTGAAAAATCTTGTAGAAAGCATTGTTGTTGATAAACGTTCCAAATGATTAAAACGACTCACGATTCAAGATACTGATCAATAAATACTAGTTTGCTCTCTGTATTTCAGCGTTGATGATGTATTTCCTGGTTTGTTTTTTATACATTTACTACGTGATTGTTTAATAGAATTATTATCGTGATCATTGAATAAAATTTATGGTTTATTTACAGGTATTCCTACACAAATAATGCTAATCATATGCATGCTGAATCTCATAGGCAGCCATGTTTGTTTTGATACAGCAGCGCCTCTTTGCCCGAGGTGGATGTTTTCTTTGTCAATTCGATATGGAACGAGACTATAAGTATAAAAGAGAGGAGATGCTGGACTGACAAATGTCATTTTTATAGGAATACATTGAAAATTAAAAATGCACGTGAAATAAAATTCAAATTAGAAGCTTCAAAGTATAGTCTCTTCATTGAAGAACCATGAAGTAGAACTATATTTATCAGGCATGAAGGTCGTTCTTGTTCACCACGCAATGAAGCTAGTGAAGAATATCTGATGCTATGATACCTTTTTGTAA
The DNA here is from genome assembly GCA_011762715.2 of Neuroterus valhalla. NCBI lineage: Eukaryota > Metazoa > Arthropoda > Insecta > Hymenoptera > Cynipidae > Neuroterus > Neuroterus valhalla. The sequence continues at coordinate 11,623 of WSXT02035854.1, forward strand.
ATACTTTTATGGAGATTACTAATAATTTGACTTAATTCTTTGATTTCCAAGTACAAGAATTATGCTCGAGCACCTTGAGAATTCACCCACAATAAGAGCCACCTACATAGCAATTCAAAGTACAAGGTACAACGCAAAATACTCAAGTCTTATTCGATACCTACACAACAGCTTAGCTTGTACTCCTACGTATGTATTTGCTGGCCTTCCGTTTACGTTTAAAGGCGTTACGGGATTTTCCTATTGTGATGGAATACAGTATAGTTATACATATAGTATAGATACTGTGGGAAAAGTTCTACTCCAACTTAATAATTGTATAATTGAGGCCATGACAAGATTACTAGAACTCGATTATAAATGTCATTCTTTAAAAATCTTTGAATAAAATTTTCCTGAGTTTATTCAACGTAGCATCCAATTTATTAATAATTTCACCTCAGATTTCAATAGGATACGATGTTTTAGTATCTGCGATTCGGGCCTCATATAGTACATATTATACCAAATATTTTTTTTCAAAAAGACGCGTTTATTTTTCAGATTTTTCTGAATTGAGGTAAAGAATTCTGAATGAGCTAGAATTTACAATAAATAACAGAAATATTTCCTGCATTCTCATCATAATGAGAGGATATTGGTTTTATGTGAAAATTTACTTTTGCGGATTTCATTAATCCTCCATGTTTCGAGGCTTACTGATGAATCCGATAGAACAGGTTTTACAATGGTATTTTTCTGTCTGTATGTCTGCCTGTCTGCTGACGTCGTTTGTAAGGACGATTCTAAAAAATTCACCCATTTTGGGTAGTGTAACTTCAGAGAAAAAAGTTGTTTCCAACTGGCTGAAGAAAACTTTTTTATTATAGTACTAACAATCAGGTAACAGAGAATAAGCGTTGCCGCAAAAAAAACGCGTGCTTCGCTCATAAGTTTGAGTGCGCCTAGGGCGCGCGTCTTTCGGATCTCGCGCTTCGCGCTCGGTTATAAATTTACCTCGCGCTACGCGCTCGGCCTTAGGCCTAAGTACCTACAGTTGTATAAAAAGCTTGTGAAACTCAAAAGCAAAATGTTGACTACTTTAATTTGATGAGTGTGAAATAACGAATACATTCTCTTCACGTGCCTCGGTCTGCGCACTCGATCTAAGTTTGTCCAAAGCGGCAGAGAAGTTTGGTTGCCTAATTTTTTCACATGTTTCATGTTTCCTAGAAATTCAATATTTTAATTTTTAATTCTATTTTTTACGATTGAAACAAAAACTACGCGTCCACTGGGAAAATTACAACAAATTTACAGATATTTTTCGGGTGAATAACTTTTCTCTATCAATCTCCTGTGTTAGCCTTAGTCATTTCTTCAAAAATTTTAATATTCCATGTTTATAGCTATTTTCCCTGATTGAAATGAAAACTACATATCCGGTAAAAAAGTTGATAACACATTTAAAGATATTTTCTTGGTAAAGAACTTGTGTCTATTTTTTTTATAAATGAAGCAAAAACTACTTGTCCTATCAAAAAGTCAATTTTACCAAATTTGTAGATCTTTTCTGGTGCACAAGTTTATTTCATTTATATTTTCTCTTACCTTGCATAGTTTGACCAAAAAATGAATCATCCTATTTCTCATAATTTTTTGTGTGACCAAAATTAGAATTTTCGATTTTTGGAGGAAACTCGAAAAGTTGTAAAGATCTTCCTGGAGGGCTCCCAAAAATAAACATTTTTTTTCTTCAAACTTTTTTCATATGTTGCGTTGTTTGGCTGAAAATTCTGATTTTTTTCATTTTTGTTTTTACATTCTCATCATTTATGATTGAGAAAGCATAAGAATTGTCTGAAATTTCACATCTTGAATTTTTAACGGATCTCCACGTTTCGAGACCCCCTGAAGCCGAAAATCAAGTTTCGG
>WSXT02035865.1:0-28291 GCA_011762715.2 Neuroterus valhalla
GAAGGTTTCGACGTTATTCTTGAGGGTTTAGAGTAACCAAAACTGCAAAAAAAAAAATTTCGATTTCTTGAAAAATGTTTACCACACTACCCCCTTAAGTAAATCAATTTTATTTCAGGCCTTTCCCTTTTACTTCGGAGTATACACTGAACTAAGCTGTCAAATGCGGCCGGCTTAATTCTGAGAGGATGAATGAGGACAAAGGATAAAATTATATGAAAAGCTGTTTCAATCCTTTAGTTGCGTATTTGAGTAGTTCACACCTCAGTAAATTTTGCTACTGCAGTAGGTTTTACTGCGTCTTACTTTCGCCTGTGAGTAGGTATATATTATTGAAGATTTCACAACAAAAAGGTTATAGGGAACGTGATTGACTGGTTGATACTCATAGGTAATCAAGGGTGACCCCTGCTGAATTCCTCCAGCTAAACAAATTAAAATATTATATGATATTCACTGTTTGAAAACTATGTTTAACTTTTTCCTCCTGAGCACTCATCGTTAGAAATTCTGCCAACGCAGCAAAACCTAGTTCAGAAGCAAAACTACCTTATTAACACATTCCAAGGAGGAAACATTTCTCATTCAATACAGAAATGCAGAATGCAGAAGCAATGCAGAAGAGAAGAACTTTAACCGCGTCACATTATGAATAGCATGGTGCACAAAAGTAAACTACATCTACGAAGTAATTCGTATCTGATGAGGGTAACCAGCTAGTTTTTGAAACGAAATCGATTTGAAATTTGGAATATATTATAAGTCTGGAAGATGTCGTATTTCAAGGTTTTACAGCCTTCAATTATTGAAACGATTATCTAGAAACGACCCTCCAAAAAGCTAAATCGACATCTATTCTATAATAAAAATTCTGTAAGTAGACAAACCTTCATCAATTCTTATTTTCTTCCTAGATCACTCTGTTTTCTCTAGAACAGAAAGAGAAGACGATGTGTGGCAAAACGTGTTTTATTGCATACTAAATTTTATCGGAAAGATTCACAGAACTCAGACGCAGAAATATAAAAAATTATCAACTCACGACTTTGCTAGAGATTGTGAACTTTCTGAATACATCATTATACATTTTTTATATTTCAGAATTCTTCTAGGGCATTCGATGCAATGGTTGGCCAGTCACCAAAATAATAGCAACGCCATTTGAATATGCTTATATGAGAGAATACTTACATATCTAACAACTAATAAATAGTTATGCATGAAGCTCAAGTTTCTCACTGAGGTTAGGAGTGTCCTTTTGTTAAAAATTACTATCTTCTTTATGGTTGCGATATATCTATTCAAAACTTTTTGGATTTCAATTGAATTAGTTCAATATTAGTACACGATAGTTGTATTTTATTCTCCAAATTCATTCTCATTGTAGATAAAGCGAAAACATAATTTTGGCCACAATCTCTCACTATTTTTCAGGAATAATCAGCGGAATTGATGTCAAATACAGTTTTTGGCCCTGATCAATAAATAATTATACAATTAAGCGCCTGATTACGCAATCATTGCCCTTGCTAATCACCATGTTGTCATGGTTTTTTTTCGCGTTATTCGACATTTTTCTCAATATTAATTAATATAAACTGTATTCGACTTTGAATGATCTGCCTATTATGTTATTTAAACATTTAATCTTGTAAAATGCATCAGTCGAATTGAGCCGATCCTAATCTTACTCGTAACAATCGAGAATTCAGTCAAAATAATTCCTGATCTACTCACCTAAAAATGACTGCGAGTCAAGCCAAAATTGACTAGAGTGTTATTTAGACTATTATATCGAATTACTTTGTTGGACGTCACACAATCTCATTCATCAAATGGGGTTCACAAAAGATACTGAGCTTACTAAATGCATATGTGACACATTTGACTGATTTATTAACGTTGAGCTAGAACCGCATACTTAACATAATTGAAATACTGAGCGGTTCGCATGAATCGTTTCAAAACAAAATCAAAACAAAAAAAATCGTAGACAAAAGATACAATTTTGAATCTCTGATTTAATGATTTGGCGACCTCGGAGAATCCAAAATTTTTGTTATATTAAACTTAGGGTTGATCGCGTACCTTCAGGTCAACATTTTTCATGAACATGGCGAGCAATTAATGTCACTAATTGATGGCACAATTTGGATACCAAGAACGCAATGTTTTGATTGCCTAGATTGTATAACAGAAATATTTTGATCAGCTGCCCAAAGCCTCATCATCTGTCGGAAAGCTTGAAGGTAATTTCATACACACGATACATAGTGAAATTGCTGTCTTTTTGGAAAACCAGGTTCATCATCTCATCTACAAACCATTGAATGACAGCTAGGAGCCTAACCTTTCAGATGGACGTCTTTTAGGGTGGCACCATAAACACTCTCCTCACCTGCACTAAGCCATTCTCATGGAAAACCTTGTGACCGGCCTAATGATTGTCAAGTAGTACGCATGAGATATTGGCATAAGCTTTGGATTGGGAAAATGTTCAAAGATTAATTCAAATAGGCCTAAAATATGTTTTTTTTCTTTTGAAAATGTGTGATTACATTTGCTCTTGTAATTGTATTTAATGCCTACTCTTCAGCGTATTTTCGACCGGGTATGAAGAAAAACTGTATACATCACGCGGCCAGAAGTTTGAAAGCCCAGAACTGCGTGATATGATTTTAACATTCTTCGTATTTCCGAAAAAAAATAGAAATATTTTTCAAGCTTGCAAAAAAGATTAAGTAGATTTTTTCCAACCATATGCACGTTTAACTATTATTTCAATTAACTTATCCTAGATAACTTATTTGTTTTTGGATAAAGAGCAGGGTCTGATGAATTCTTGACCTCCTTCATGCAGCCACTTAGTCGCAACTGTAATTGAAAAAAAAAACATAATATTATGGGGACACTTTGCGTTCATCGCACAAATAAGTTTTGTGATCGAACAATGAATACATTGCCAGTTCATCATAAAAGCCATCAAACCGTAAAACCTTTTGAATAAACGTATGCAGGTACCAAACTGGATGATTCAGACCTATGAAAAGGAAATCTGCCCGCCGTGCAGGCACATTCTCATCGTCCGCTTTGCGGTTATTTCGAGGATGCACGTCTATCGGATCTCACGCTTCGCGCTCAGTTATGAATTTAACTCGCTCTACGCGTTCGGCCTTTGCACTTTCATACATTTGTATATTGAGTTTTCAAAACTCAAAATCTAAATGACGATTACTTTAATTATATGATTGTAAATTCTCTTTAGTTAAATCTTCTCTCGCTTCAACGAATACATTCACATCGCGTATCTCATGCTGCGCACTTGATCAAAATTTGTCGAAAACGGTAGAGAAGTTTTGTTGCTTCATTTTTTTCATGTTAGGTAGTTTTTACAGAAATTAAATTTTTAAATGTCTTCTTTCATTTTTCACGATTAAAACAAAAGCTTCGCGTTCGATCGGAAAAATGATAACAAATTTATAGATAAATTTATAGATTAATTTTTATATTTATATTTCTGATTGAAATGAAAACTATGTATCCTATTGAAATAAATTGATAACACGTATAAAGATATTTTTCTGGTAAATAACTTTTGTCTATTTGTTTTTTCCTTAGCTTGTGTCAATTGTTTCAAAATTCACTTTTTTCATTTTGAATATGTTTTTTTATGAATAAAGCAAAAACTACGTGCCCTTCAAAAAGCAAATTTTACCGAGTTCGTAGATTTTTTTTGGTTCACAATTTTTGTTCATTCATATTTTTCTTTACCTTGCATAGTTTGACCAAAAAATGAAAATGTCTATTTTTTATTATTTTTTTGTGCCACCCAATTTGAATTTTCAATTCTTTGAGGAAATTCAAAAAGTTGTGAACATCATCGTGTAGGGCTTTCAGAAAGAAACATTCTCTTCACCTCCCTTTTTTTCATATTTGCGTTCTTTGGCTGAAGATTCTCATTTTTGTTTCTATTTCTGAATTTTGAAAATGCCATAAGTCTAAAAATTCTTTTTCCATCAAGACAAATTATGGGGAGAAATCGTTCCGCTTATTTCTTTACTAGAGACATCCGTTCTTACGATTTTTAATTCTTGAAGAAAATGGTCTTAAAAATGTTCAAACTTCTCTAATTTTTGAATTTCTATCCAAAATAGCTAGACGAAGAACTTGACTTTTAGATTCTGATACTAAAGGAATGTATCAAAGGTCAATCAATAAGATGAGTTTTTTGAAAAGCCTTCGTGCATGCATACATTCATACAAACATTCATACATACATACATGCATACATACATACATAAATACACATTCGTTAAAACCTGTTATTTGGGTTCAAGAGTTCGTATAAACTATGCGAATTGAACCATGAGGTCGAAATATCAAAATTCAGTGACAAAAATAATGTGGAATCCTATAACTTTGTTTAGAGTAAACTACATACCTATTTTCATGAAAACACATGTTTCTGGTTGAATTTACTGGAATGAATATTTTGCTTATTAGCCTTACCTTGTATATAATTGTATTTTATAGTATTTATCTTTTTAAATCTATTTAAACGAACCAATTCACACTATGAAAGATACCTCGAAAAAAAACCTTCTGATCACTTATATTATTAGATATCATCGAGCGACATATATTCAAAACGTTTCAGACATATGCCCGTAAACGAAGTGCTTTCGGACTTCCAAGATTCATAAATTTATTTTTAAATGAGATTTTCCTTCATTATTTCAATTCTCTCAATTTTGCATGAAAATTAATTCATGATTATTTGTTTTACTGTTCAAAAAAATTCGTAAACGATGCGAAAATTTTTGCATCGAAAACATAGTGTTCCTGGCGGAATTTCCATCATATGCAGTGGAAAAACACATTTACTGTCGAAACTGATTCTTCTAAAAATAACATTCATTTCAGTACGTCATGTTAGTTTCAGTAAAGTATCATATCGAATAAACTTCTATTGTGCAAGTATAAACTCAGAGTCATTATATGTCAATTTACACATGAAATATTCAATATCTAGAAAAGTATAACCTCAAAGTTTTATGTTCGATTTGATGTTTTAGTTCTGATTCTTAATTACTCATATGCTCTGTATATTGTGAATCAAATTGTTAACTGTGTACATTCCTTAAAGTATAGTATTGAGGCTCAAAATGTGTTGAAACTCACTTGATATGGTTAAATGATAGTTTCTTCGAGAAAAAACAGTGTTAACAAGAAACGTGCTTCTTCTTTCTATACGATGATAATTCAATATTGAACACTTTGATTTTGATAAATTATAATTTCCAATGCTTACTATTGAGTTCATGCTTCATGAAACGATCGTAAAATCACTTTTATGCATAAATAAGAATTCAAAATTCAACCTCCTTGTTTGTTCGCAACACTATCTAATATCCCACTTGGACAAAAAATTCTGGTCCAATGAACCGGATTTATTTCGGTCATTGCTTGGGCCAGGTTGTCGGTCCAATGGATTTTAATCTAAGCCCAAGGGATTTAGAGTGTTGAAGAGCAAGGACGTTATGGTCATTTAATTTTTGAAAAAAGATTTTTTCAGTGAAATTTCTTGAATCAATTATCGTTTCAAAATTTTCATCCGACACATAATCCAAAGCTCATGCAAGAACATACGAAATTTACTAGTCTAAAAAGAAATGATAAACGATTTTGATGAATAAAAGGAAAATTATTTCAAATGTTACATTTTTTCCATTAAAGATCTCACTCTGTGAGGAAGCAATGGAAGTAAAGTGCTCGTGAAATGGGTACTAAGTAATTATAAATACAAGCAATATACAGCAAGATTCTAAAGAGAAGATCCACTACTAAAAGGTGGCCCATTTTCTTGAAACCGTATTTTTGAATGTTCATTCTACATTTATGGTATGTGTATATGGGCTATTCTCAGCAACCTTTGGATTTCATGTCCTAGTTATGTATTCATGTTTGACGATAAAATTATAGGATTAATTGTGCAAGAGCTGATACTTCAAATGAACAACTTACTCCATTTCGTTCCAAGAAGTACCGGACATGCTCCATGTCTAGTTAATTTATTTGTTTCCCCATTTCTTTTGAGGTTGTGCCAGAATAAAGCACTACCTTTTTTAGGCCATATGGTCAAGTCCAGCTCAGTGAAAACTGTAGCACCTCCTCTCTCGACTTCATTCATCTGAAAGTATTTTTTTAGAATATTATACAATAAAGTCTGAGAATAAGAACAGCATTATTGGATCCGCGTTTTCGTAACCGTGTACGTTCCTTCTCGTTCCTCCAACAATTATTGGAGCACACTGAAAAAAAGGTTGTGGCCCTACTACGAGATAAAGTATTATGTGCCTCTCATTTGATTGGTTGGCATAAATATTTTGTATTTTAGTGCTTCCAACTTCGCTTGTTGAAACCAATAACTTGTCACCAATAGCTTGTCTAAACCAATAGCGTAGTATTGGCATATTTCACAAATCCAAGCAGTTATTCCATCTACCTACTTCTTTGAACAAAGTATTCGGCAAAATTTATTATTAATAATTAATTAATTTCCCTTGTGAAGAAAATAACATGGATTATGCTGAATTACATTCAGATTCTTCTATTAACTCAGGTTGGAAGAAGTAACTTAAATGCAACAGGATGAAGAGATGAAAACCTAGGTTATCATGTGGAAAATGGAAGAATTAGGAACGATCTGCTGTGGACTTGGTTGCGTGATAAGGTGAAGGTTTTACTCTAGGTCGTGTCGAAAAAATAAAAATGGTTTGCGCTAATGTCCAATAGCGGTGACAACATTCTTTTGTCACTCCAAAAACTTTTCACAAGTTTAATTAAAAATTGAACAATCCCCTCTGTCTTTGCATCTAAGAGATAGACATAAGCACAAAAAAGGAAACCCTGCTCCAAATTTGCCTTCCAGATACAAATTTAGCTCCTAACTTTCAAGCTAGAGATTTGAAAGTAAGAAAATAAGAATACTGAGACTTTTAAAATTCAAAATATCTCAAGTATCTCGCATCTTTCCCATGTATTTTTTGATCTGTACGTGACACGTGAATACCGATAGCATTTTTAGATTATCCATCAAAGGAATATTGTATGTAAATATGATCCATGTGGTCAGGAAGCACGTTTTCCGCTACAAGAAGTGTCAGTATTATCTAAGTCTTATCAAAATTTTTTGAAAAAAAATTGACTTTCCTTGCAAGATAGTTCACTTACATAAAATAAAACAGTGGCTATACGATTTCCAATTCTCGATTCTGTGAAATATTTTACTGCGGGGAGGTCCTTTGTCTGCGATGTAACAAAATTATGATATAATTAATAACTAATAGCTTCACCTGGATTTGTCTTCCATAGATTACTTACTGATACGTAATCGAAGTGTGGCAAATAAAGGCCTCCGATCTCGTAATAAGCAATTTGCAAATCTTCGGCTGTGTCAACCGACAATTTAGTCATATGTTCTACTCGACGACTTATAAGCTCTACGTGTTTATTTTCTGCATCGTAAAGCCATCCATTTTTGGCAATTCTTTCTTCGGAATCTTTACCTTGACCGGTTGTAGGATTAATTACTTGCGCACTTTTTAACTGCAGAGAACAGGATATGCTCATTATCATAATGTGTGTTGCAAATTCAAACGTTCCGAGGTTGCCATAATATCCAATTCAAAGTTTCTTATGAAACAAAGTCTTCAAAAAATGTAAAAGACCAACGAACCCTGGGCAGCGACAATTTTTCGAAAACCTCTATTTCTTCTTCGTAAAGTACGTCATGGTACAAAACAATTCTGGGATTCAGGTAGGCTTCTTCTTCTTTGAATGGTGCTATTTTCAGGAAAGGAATACCACGATCTGTGTATCGGCATTTCAATTTTTTCTGAATTTTGACGGGTAGCGAAATTTCCCCTCTACAGAGATCCTCATACTTTTCTTGAGTAAACTGAAATTTAAAAACATAATAAATATATAAACTTACAATCCTACCAGAAAATTGGAGAGAAATACATTAATATGTAGTAATATTTGTATGCAACAGGGAAATGATTGATTTACTCTAATTTCCTTCCACTTAAATAATTTTCAAAGAACCAGATAAGGGTTCCAAAAATGATTCTTATTCCAAGTTTGGGAAAAATCAGGGACTATTTTCACACCAAAACTTATGTGCAGTTTGTGGAAGACGTATCTGGAGTTCAAGCAAGTCGGCTTTAAGTTTTTCGTACCTTAATTAAAACTCATGAAAGTTTTTGTTTCTGGTTAGGCTGATAAGTATGCGTTTTGCAATTCGAGGAAAATAATAATCTAATCGGATCAACCAACCTTACAGCAAAGGAGAGGTTTCATGAAAATTATTCCAATTCCAAAACGTGATAATTGATTTATTTAAACTGCAGATACGTCATCCACTACTTGCGCCTTATGAGACAAAAAGTCTTTCGGAAATTGTGGCTCTGATGACACCCTTATCAGTTCCTACCTGTAACTCCTCAAGTTCATCTACTGAAATCCCACGCATTATCCCATAATTGACTCCAAGATTTCGGGCAACCTTGCCTGGATAAATTAAAAGAGTCACGTTGAATTGTTATACAAGTTGAAACGGGTTTGCAAGTTGACCCGCAAAGCAATCAAAAAAACTGAAAACCTTTCTACGTTAGTAAAGGGATCAACATTTTCCAGACAAAAACAGCGACCAGTTTCTATCGATTTTAGGGTGATCACGTTCTTGCGAGTTTGAAGGTCAACACGCTACCCCCGTCCAGAATATATATAATAAGTTATTATTAAATTTTCAGGTTAAGGCTATTCAAGAGCATGTTTAAACATCAGCGTAGGCAGGTTCCGCAAATTATCCTGTCTCTGATCAATGGACAAGAGGAGGTCTCTTGATTCTATGTATATTCTATTTCTGCTGATTTACATATTCCTATATCTGCAAATCCAATAATTTTACCCTAATTTTCTGAAATATACCTGAAAACCTATATTCTACAAATTATGGTCCAAATTTTTTTGAGCGAATGTTAACGATCCATTTGATTGTGCTTTTTTCAGACTGCAATCTGAAAGGAACAAATCGTGATCGTTTTTTTTTGTTGCAAATCATCTAGCCTAAGGAGGTTTCTTGCCTTTCGCAGAAATCATAGGTTGTCGCTTACACCTGGGTCAAGCTTGATACCGAAAAATTCAGTCCCTTGTTCAACAAAATAGTACAAAGTTTAATCCCTAATAAATTGTAAGTTTGAGAAGGTCACTTTGGGCTTTGCAAAGAAGTTTGAATTGAACACTGATAATAGAGATATAAGTTAAGTAAACGCGATCGGTATGCTTTTCCTGCGAAATATGTGCGGTAACACGCTAATGGACTAAGTAGTAATGAGCGCGTTCTCGAAGAATGTGGTGTTCCAGAAACATCGTTTGACAAGTGTGAAATAAATTCGCTAAGTTGGTTTGGTCATGTTAGGGGGATGAATGGAGAATGATTATCGAAACAAGTGTATAAGGGCATAATAAATTGAACCATGAAGAAAGGTTCATCAAATAGAAAATTATTGGAATGTGCGAATGAAACTCTAAACAGAAGAGGAATAGAAAGTCCTAGAGGCACAAAAGTTTGCATCAAACGATGTATGGCTGTATGGGAGGTATAAGATGTATGTAGGATTAGAGATGTGCGGACGACAATCGTTCACAGACAAAACTTTTCAGTTCGGACTAAAATCGGACTGAATGGAACCGTTTGAGAACGAAATGATTAAAAAAGAATAAATTTTTCTCTACATATAAGTATACGACTGTAATTGTGATGTATTATATAAATAGCGAATGAAGTATTTTTATATGTTGTTGATCTTATCATGCGTGTAATTATTCTGACAAAGAAATACGTTATGTGAAAACAAGAATTACCTTTTTTTAACCATTATATGAGTAAATATATTTTTCGGCTTTTATTTAATGAGCTAGTCTTTCTGAAATAAGACACCAATGTATATGGCGTGGAGGTGATTTGCGGAACCGTCTGCCGCTGGTTCAAACTTTAGTATAGCATTGCTGTTTTCTTAAAAATGAATTTCAGATTTAAAAGCATCTTTTTCAAAATTTTCAGCATTTGAAAGAATTTTATTGGATATTACGTATTGCTCTCCTGTATGCTCTCAGGTAAGGTCGAACGAGACTGTAAAAGAAAAAGAGATTTATGAGGATGAACATCATAATGACTTAGAAATTTTTTGTAGGGTGTTAAGTAAAATAATTTCCGATTGTTTCTAATAAATAACAATGAAATTATTTGTTTTTTATTGCAGGCAGGGGAGCTTGTAAGTATACTTCCTTGGCCAAAAAAGCTCATCGTGACACATCCGTGTTTATGTTCAAGGCAGTACACTGAATGTTTGTTGTTTCCACTTTTTGAGAACACACTTCTACATCATTTTCAGTTCTTGAGCAGAACAGTTTATGTTTACGATTTAGCTCCTGTGAGTATAGCCCCAAGGCCGTTGGGAGCAATGCCCGAACCCGGACTTAACATGAAGTATCAATGTATACCTTTCGAGTGCGAGGCCTACTACAATACACAGTGAGAGACTCTTCGTGAAGCTATGTAACTGAGCCTCAGCTACGATGCAGTACAATAGCCTCTCTAGCCTAGCTAGGGTAGACCTGATAATTCTATGATAGGGTAGAGTGTTTCTATCAACCAATTAGATTGCCACATTCAGCGCACTACCCTATTGTGTAATGAAAGTGTATGTGTATGTGTGTGTGTGTGTGTGTATCCCAAATTCATCCAGTGACAACAGAGAGATAGTGTCCCCTCACATCGGAGGGCACAAGCCACCTTCAAGAGGACTGACAGTTTAAGGTCGGTAGGTCGGTTCAAGAACACCAAAGCTCCAGTAGAAGTACAGGGAAAATTGTCAAATGGTACCGGCACAGGAATGAAACCCCCGTTTTCGTGTTCGGGAGCCTGACGGGTTTTTCCAAACAAAGTTTGAGTGTATTAATAGGATTTAACAACATCAATATTAACTAACTTTTGTTGATTGGGCAAATTTTCTTAAAATAACAACTTTAATTTTCGATCTATTAGGAAAGTTTCGGGAAAATTGGAAATTCGAAATTTCTCTAAACTTTCTATTCAGGACTCCATCAAAACTGTTCAATTTAGAATGTTTCTCATTTTTATATATACTTTATATGCATAATAATTTTATATACGTATACATTTGATTTTACAACATTTTATGGGAAAAGAGGAGAATCTGTTTTCAGGTGAAAAAATACATATAGTTTCTATACAGTGAGCAAGACTATGATATTTTTCATTTGTTTTATGAACTTTTTTACATGCAACAAATGAAGAATATTAGTGTTTTGTCTATTTTAGATAAACAATATATAAATATTGAACCCGGGTTCCATTCGCAGCAGTTAGATTTTTTGTGACTCCAACATGGGAATTGATTTTTATGATGTGAAAATTGAAAAATTCGAAATCGTGCAGGATGTGTAGAGAATAAAACTAAATGTGGTGTCTTACTTCCGAAGAGGGGCCAATAGTTTTCTCAGCTCTTGAAGATAATGGTGAGTAGTATCGATCACGATATCTTTTATTTGCTGCAAACTAACCGAATCATCAATATCATCATTTGATACAACAACTTCGGCAGTTTGAGGGCAGAAAAGAGCCATCATAACAGCACCGATGAGTAAACATGATCCAGCCATTCTGTTAGCACTGAAAAAATGGTATTGTTGAACATGCTGTAAAGTGGATTAAGGGTATGGCAGAGTAATCGAAATTTTGAGCGATCTTATTTTTAAAACTTTGGAAAAATGATAAAACTCCATCAGGAAAGCACATGTTCTTTCGATTCCTGTACATTATGTTACCTTCTATTGCTAGAGAGCTGAAACATATACTGATAGAAAAAGTTCGATCTAATGATTCAAACATTTTTTTGAATGGAGGATATCTCTAGTTTTTGATAATGATAATTAATATGAAGGCTTACTTATCCCGACATAAATTTCCAGGTAATGTTTACTAAGTTATTTAAAACAATGCTTTAAATATCATCTATAATTGAAAAATGAAACGAAACCATTGACAAGTGAATCTAGTTAGTATAAAGGGACCTTAATTATAGCAAGATTTTGGGTATATCCATAAATGACCTATCTCCCCATACAGGTCCAATCATCCGAATAATCCTGTCATGCAGCATGGCTATTAAGCTTTTATACAGCGTATTCAGACAAGTTATTGGCCTTTAGTTTTTTGGTTTGGACACGTCACCTTTCTTTGGTAAAAGTACAATACGTTCCAACACCAGCTACTGCAGAATAGGCATCTCCGACTTCAAATTTGAATGCTTTCTGAACCTCCTCGCCAGTGATTAGTGGGTATGCATCCTCAGATGTTATTAGGTTATCGCACAGCTCTTTGGAAAGTATGATGTTCTCAGTGCCTCTATATGATGAGTATTGCACTCCGTGAAACTCTATCCGAAATCTCTCAGCTTCCTCGGATTTGGTTGGGTTTTCGACAAAAACAAGGGGATCACTGAAGAGGCGCGATGGTTCAAAGAAAAACTATTGAGTCTTCCTGACTCATCCCTCTCTCTTTTGCATTCACCCGCTTGCGTCAGATATCACCCGTATAATAATAACTATGGCTGCTCGGTGGTCAGTAGCTTATACATTCTGAATGTATGATTATAGATCCTCATTTCGTGAGTGAACATTCAGATCCTTGCCGCTAAAGGCTCACCGGATTTTTTGTAGTGGAGAACACACTGCATACGGGACGCGTTCTGTCTAGCCCAGCGAATCTTCTTGTTCAATCGATGCAAGCGCGCTTTGATAATTTTAACTATCGTTGACTTAGACCTTCGATTTGAATCAGGCAAAGTTTTCGCCGTATCATACACTGAACAATTGATGGCCCAGAGCTCAGCCTCCTCGAAGAGATCTCCACGGAGGGTTGCATCTATTCCATCTTGAATATGGGGCTTACGAAGAACTTGAATGTTAATATTTCTCCTCGACCTGAAATCACCATTTTATCTTGATCAATGAGTTCTAATGTCGCTTCCTGATCTTTGCCTGTGGCTTGTTCTTGCAGCGGTTGAGGAAGCGTCCTGCATTCATTTCTTACGCTCGAACGGTTAATTTCGGTTGAGCTCGAACTGGCTTTGCTGCAATAAAGCAGGTCATCATCAAGTGGGCCCATCTATAAAGATCATCGATTTTCTCGCCAATTCGTTATCATGTTTTCATCTAATTGAGTATCGATAACTGGATTCGATTTCTGAATTCGGATTGAGGTTTCCACGATTAGCTAGGGAAAGGATCGGTTACCCTTGCATAGCTGCGCATGCAAAGGATAAGGCCGCTTACTCTGAGAGGTCGCCCAGTATCCCAGAGACACCGCGAATGACACCTCACCCAGGTGCGATTCAGCTTTCAGCATTGTTGTTTACGGTCAAGTCTTACAATCTTCTTGATAAGTACAAAGAACTAGAGCTGGAAGGCCCGAGTCGATGTGGTCAGTTTGATGAATCACATGACAATGAAAAAGAATTCTAAACTGATGATGACATTGAAAACATCGACCTGGAAGTTGACCTCTAGGAAGAGTTGAGCAGTGACTGTAGAGCTGCAGTTGGTGAACTGCGAGAACTTTTTTTGCTTCTGAAGAGATCAGGACAATATAGGAATAAATTTAAATGGTGTTTTGAGTTCTGTAACATCAAAATGCTGTTTCTGAATATTAATTGTAACACAAGGTGGCACTTCAGCTGTGTGATTATCCAGACGGCATTCAATGTAGAAAATGCGTTCGATTTTCTCTGCCAGAATAATTATGATTTTAGTCATTCGTATTCAGCACAGCATAAGTAGTGCAAATATCTGCGGCATTTCATGACTGTCTGAGATATTCCGGAAAGTTCTGTAGAAGAACACACCCTAGCAGCTTTGCAAGCAGCTAAAGTGAAGCTGAACAAAGAACGCGATTCAAGCAACTTGATTTACTGTGCGATGTTGATTTCGTATCTAAGGCACGGTTTAGAGCAGTTTAATGTGACATCATAAGGAAGAGGAATATCTGTTTATTTGGGGCATAAGTTTGAGAACATCTTCGAAATAAAATTATATGTTTCCGTAGTAGAACAGATATATGCAATCTGATTTTATTCTTAAGCAGTTATTAAAAGAAAATTTCATATGGTGCAATGTTGGAGGTGTTTCTAATCAAAAAGCATAATGAGAAACCCTGCACTCTAATTCCAGTATTTTTCTACCGATCCCCTAGTAGAGGTAACTGTAGTTCTAAGTACCTCACTTATAACAGTGACATAATTCGCTTCTCTAAAAAACACATAGCATGAGAGAGCAAAAGTTACTCGTTTTAAATAAATCAAGTTTATCTAAGGCCTTTCCCTTTTACTGCGGAGTATAAACTGAACTAAGCTGTCAACTGCGGGAAGATTTCGGCCTAATTGTGAGAGGGTAAATGAGGACGAAGGATAAAATTATATGAAAAGATGTTTTGATCCCTTAGTTGCTTATTTTGGTAGTCTACACCGTAGTGAGTTTTGCTACTAAAGGAGGTTTTACTGCGTCCGACTTCCGCCTTGAGTAGGTATACCATTGAAGATTTCACAACAAAAAGGTTATAGTGAACGTGATTGAGTGGTCGAATTCCTTCAGCTAAACTATTAAAAATAATATATGATATCCACTGTTTGAAAAATATGTTTAACTTATTCCTCCTGAGCACTCATCAAAGTAATTCATATCTGATGAGGAAATCCAGCCGGTTTTCTAAACGAAATTGATTTGAAATTTGAAATATATTATTAGTCTGGAAGATGTCGTATTTTAAAGCCTTCACTTATTGAAACCATTATCTAGGAACAGTGCTCCAAAAAGCTGAATTGACATTTGTTCTATAATATAAAATACTATTAGTAGACAAACCTTAATCAATTCTTATTTTCTTCCTAGATCACTCTGTTTTCTTCAGAACAGAAATAGAAGGCAATGTGTGGCAAAACATGTTTTATTGTACACTAAATTTCATCGGAAATATTTACGGAACTCCGACGCAAGAGCATAAAAATTTATCAACTCACGACTTTGCTGCAGATTGTGAACTTTCTGAACACATCTCCATACATTTTTCATATTTTAATATTCTTCTAGGGCATTCGAAGCAATGGTTGGTCAGCCACCCAATTAATAGCAACGCTATTTTAATATGCTTACATGAGAGAATACTTACATATCTAAATACTAATAAATAGTTATGAATGAAGCTCAAATTGCTCACTGAGGTTAGGAGTGTTCTTCTGTTTACAATTACTATTTTCTTCATGGTTGCGATATATTTGTTCAAAACTTTTTGGATTTCACTTGAATTTGTTCAATATTGGTACACGATAGTTGTATTTTCTTCTGAAAATTCATTCTCATCGTAAATAAAGCGAAAACATAATTATTGGCCACAATTTCTCACTATTTTTCAGCAACAATCAGTGGAAATGATGTAAAATGCAGTATTTGGCCCTGGCCAATAATTATACAATTGAGCGCCTTATTACACAATCATTGCCCTTGCCAATCACCATGGCATCATCGTTATTTTTCGCGCCATTCGACGCTGTTTCTGATATTTTTGAATATAAACTGTATACGACTTTGAACGTTCAACTTATTATGTTATTCAAACATTTGAACTTGTAAAGTGCATAAGTCGAATTGAGCCGATCCTAATCTTATTCGTTACAATCGAGAATTCAGTCAAAATAATTTCTAATCTACTCACTCGAATATAATGACAGCGAATCAAGCCAAAATGGACTAGAGTTTTATTTAGACTATTATATCGAATTACTTTGTTGGGCGTCACACAATCTCATTCATCAAATGGGGTTCACAAAAGATACTGAGCTAACTAAACGCATATGTGCCATGTTCGACTGATTTATTAACGTTAGGCTAGAACCGCATACTTAACATAAATTGAAATATTGAGCGGTTCGCATAAATCGTTTCAAAATAAAGAATTGGAAAAAAGTAAAAGCCAATTAAAAATTATTTTCATAAAGGAAAATTATTTCCGATGCGTTTAATTTTCTCCGATTGTATATAAACAGGAAACTTAATAGAGTTTCGAGTAACAAAGATCCATTTTTATTTCCGAAGTAATTGCTAAGAGAATTCAATTTTCTACTTTTGGAACATTGCTCACAATCTCGAATCTAGGGCTCTAAATTTGACAGATAATGCCAGTATAATATAAATTTATTCTTAATTTCCGCGAGAATGTGAGAGAAAAGTTGATAATCCGCCACAAGAAATTCTCCAGCGATACTCCAGGTGTCCTTCACGGTTTCTCTTGGATACTAGGCGACCTCCTACAGCAGAGGTGTTCAACGCAAGGTTGGCACGCTTCTCCTTTCTTCCACTTCTCCGAGCGCTTCATCAAGAATTCTCTCCTCGTTCTACCACGAACTTCGTCAGACTACGCTTGATCACGCCTACTTGCGCGCACTGTTCACACAGCCCGGCCGCCGAGGACCTCTTTCCACATCGCGATCACCACATGAACGCATCCAAGCTGGTAAAAGAGGGGATTGATGAGTGACAGCTATTCATCCCGTTGCTCACGCATTGGACACCTCTGTCCCATAGTATGCATACTAAACCTCGCAAAGAAGGCACTGCGAGGGTGGACGAAATGTTCATCAAGCTGCTTGTTGGAAGAATAATACCCACACCAAACCCGGTCTTGGGTGAATTATAAATAGAGAAATGCATAGAACATCCGACAATGGTTCAGGCGATGGTCCCAATTGTTCTTGAGTTCAGAGCGCTGGGAATAGTTTTGATGGGAACAAAATGGCATCCCCCAGAGGAAATGGTGATTTGAGGACAAGGAGAAATGAATACACTAAGAACATTATGTGTTTTTAAGGAGCTGTTCAACAACCTCTCAACATCCGAGGAACATCGCCCAACTATAACTGCCGCAGAGGTGAAGGAAGTATTGATGGACACGAAGAACTTTAATGCTGCCAGGCTCTATGGAATTAAGAACTCTACACACCAATATCTGGCCCATATCCTTAGCTCAAATTCAAAGTCAGAGAAGCCTATTCCACAGTAGAGGGTGTTAGGACGCATGGTACTACTAAGCGTATGCGCTCCGAGAACACGACGCAAATGATGCTTTACGCTTCAAAAGCCAGCTTCTCAAATCCCTCTTAAATGATGGCGAGCTGGAGAAATGAAATTCCATCGAGTTTTATTGTTTATTAAACACGCTTCAACTTCAGGAGATAGCGTAAGCTCTCGGAAAGTTTCCTCGAATTCCCGATAAGCACTCTGCGAGTTCGTTCCATAATCTCTGTGGATTGTATGAGGTAAACCTCGAAGCGATCATAAACGTTTGAGAATAGCGAGGAATGCCTCAGTTGAGTAGTCACTTACCAGCTCGAGACATACGGCTTAAAGTACACAATAAGCAAAGACGGCAACGTATGCTGATTGCGAGATAGCTTTGACCTCAATGAATAGTTATTTTGACAGAATCCGCGTAATCAATTCCTGCATGTGTGAAGGGTCGTCCGGGTCGCGTAATAAACGTATGAACGAATTATGTGCGTTTATACTCTCATGTTCGATAATTCGAATTCTCGATAATTTGAAGTTTTTTCCGGTCCCGGAGCACTTCGAATTATCGAGGTTTTACTGTATATATATTTCTATTATATTAGAATATATTTAATATATTACATTTATTTATTGCACGTATACATTTATTATATTAATTATCATATAAAACTTAAAAATAGAGTAAGAGGATAGCTGTGTTCTTCCAATCCATCAATGAAATTGAAATCAAATTTATGATTTTCTTCCAACGCAAAAGAGCAAAGCTTTTGTCGGCGGTCCCGCGACCGCTCTATTTAAGTAATAATACTTTCTTGATTTGATGGATAATGTTGAGTTTGGAGAAAATGTAATATGTAAGTTCATGCACTGCCATATTCATGCCGGAATTATCGACCTAATAAGGCTTTGAAAATGTGGAACCGTTCTAGGCAATGCGTTATTGCTTACTCGCGCCTAAAATTCTTGAGAACTAAGTTAGAAACAAAAGGTTTAAAAAGCATGCTCACATTATTTGAAACATAACTGAAGCAGAAAGATAGTAATTAACAAGTTAAAGGCAAATCAGGTAATTGAACATTATTTAGGGGCATGCAAGGATACATTTTTGTAGAGAGTTTTGTGAAGAATAATGTTAACAACGCTTACCGCAAATTTTTGAAGATTTTATTTAATCATTCTTGTAAAAAAAAATTCAAAAATCTACAGACATAAGTAACTTCCTTCGCTACTTCTTTCCAAAGACATTTTTCGTATTGTCAGAAACCAAAACAGAAATGAGAATGGTGTTCCCGCTTGTGAAATAGTTTTAGAAAATTCCTTTTGGACATATGTTCAATTAACTGATCCTAGATGGTCTATTCATTTTGGAATAAAGAGCACGGCCTGATGAATTCTTGACCTCTTTCATGTAGCCATTTGACTGCAACTGTAATTGAAAAAAAACATAATACTATAGGGACACTTTGCGTTTATCACACAAACGTTGTTTGAAATTGCACGATCAATCGATTGCCACTTCATTGTAAAAGCCATAAAAACCTAAGTGCTTTTTAATAAACGAATACAGATACGAAATTCGATGCTTCACATCCATTAAAGAACACTTTAAATTTCTTAGTACATATGATTACCACCTTTGACTGTTTCTCAGATAAATTAATAGAAAAATAATTCTCGGCGCAACATTGTATTATAATATACGCAGTTAATTCACGTTTGATAGATTCAAAATATAATTTTCGCAGAGTGTCTTTTTTACATACTCACAAATTTTTGAGTTTGCAATTTGTTTTTGGTAATATAAAAGTATGAAAATCTCGCGTTTCGTTTTTAAATGATTTCTGAAGCCAGTAAAATAATATAAATCAAGTAGGATATCTGTAAAATTTTACTGGAGATTCCTAATATAAGAAAAATAATTTCTTTATGTAAACAAGAAAATGCGTTTGAGCATACAGACTGTTGCTGGTGTGACGGGCTAGAAACTCCTGCAAAAATATTTCTAAATAAATCAAATAAATAAGAGACACCTTATTTTTTCTAATATAGATGCACCTCTATGTGTCGAGCAAGACTCCATCCACTTCATGGCCATGTGACACATGAATCACGTGACCCGAATGATCGTTTTTTGCAACAACTCACGTCTGCATTGAAAAAATAACGAAATTAAATTTTGGGAAAAACCTCACAAGACGTTAAACTTCGTTTCTATCCCATATTTAGTCCGAAATTAAATAAATTCTTTTCCTTGTAATTTTGAAAATAAAAGTTTCTTCAAATATTTTCAATCAAATGTTGTATTCAAACGTTGTGTAATGATTTTGAAGCTTCTCTAAAAATATTGACTTTATATCTCATTCAGCGTAGACGTGAGTTGTTGCAAAAACAATCAATTCACTTTATGAGCAATTGTTGCTGGTGCAACGGTCGTTAGTGCAATTTAATCAAATATTCAAATGAGTCATGTCTGCACTTTTCTAGGAATTATGAAATTATCAGTCTTAGAGTGGTTCGTATGATAATATGTATATAACATAGAGAGAAAAAAATTTGACCTGAGTGAGTCGGATAAAGTGGTCAGTTTCACTCACTTAAGTGTTCTTTGTCAAAAAGGTTGATATTATCGAATTATTGATTTCCTAAATCATTTTCCGAAACGCCAATAAACGTGGATGTAGATTAGGCTTTTCTTTGCTCAAAAACTTGTCAGAGAGATGAATTGAAATTTTGTTTCACCATTAGGCCATAATCCCTTAGGGGGTAAGCATAACTCGTATAGAGTTATAGTTGGTTGAGTTAGATACCCGGGAGGACTACTATACCATACCATGTACCATACAGTCTTCAGAAAACATGCCATCAGAACGCGGTATTCTCGCATGGTTACTCATACAAGTACTAACCACGCTCAACGTTGCTTAACTTCAGTGATCGGGCGGGAACTGGTTTTCCGTGCAGGGTATGGCCGTTTGCACAAATTAAATAATTGTGTTCAATTCCAATCTAGTTATCTTGTAATATTTCTAATGAAAAACTCACTCCATCTCGTTTCAAAAAGTACTGAACATGCTCCATGTCTAGTTAAAACATTTGTTCCTCCATTTCTCTTAAGGTTGTGCCAGAATAATGCGCTACCTTTTCTAGGCCATATGGTCACGTTCAATTCAGTGAAAACTGTAGCACTCCCTTTCGCGACGTCATTCATCTGAAAGTTTTTTTATCAGAATATTATTCAGTAAACGTGCTCACATGCATATTTTTTTCTTCTCATTCCTAAAAGAATTTTTAGAGCAGTAATTGGCACAATTTATTATAAAAAATAGTAAATTGATTACCATGGTCGACAAAGTAACATTGATCATATTTGCGATCGGTTATCAATTCCGGCGGAATAATGCAACTTAGATTTGATATGATAAAGAGATGTAAACCCAAGAATACGCTTTTCTCTTCTATCTGACAGCCGCGCGGGTCTCATTATTCTACCAAGCATCTCATGTTTTTCTTTGTATGCCGCAGGACCGCACATTATAGATGCATTTTTGAAGATGCTGTGCCATCTACAGGGGCACTGATTTGTCATATTGAATTCAGCATGTCAAAACTTTGTCCTGTACGAAGCTTTACATACTAAATACGCCTTCAGCGCCTTTGTGCATTATGATCCATGCATCCTTGCATCTGTAAATCATCCATTTCAACTTGCGTCTGTTTCAACTTACCATGAATTCTTCCTTCCCTCTATCCTTGGCCCAGGTTCATTTTCAAAACCATGAGGAAGTGATCCTTTCTGTATATAGAGCCGTCCGTAACCCTTGTATCTGTGATTCGTCCTCTCGGTCTCTCATCGCTAAAACAAAGTCGATTACACCGTGGCTTCCACCCCTGGACCAAGTGTACATGCGTATTACTTTAAGCCTAAATAAGGTCCCCTTAATAAACAAGTATTTTCCCAAGAATAAGTTCATCAATTTTCGCCCAACACTGTTCATTTTTGAGTTTCCAGAATGGCCAAGTACCCTGCTTGTACTTCTGCGTTGAACACGAACCCAGTCATTCTTGTCTTTGAGTAGGATAATAATCTTTTCCTTTGCTTCACAAGTATCAAGGGTATTATTTAAAAAATACCAAAAGGAAAATTTAACATCGCTTCTGTCACCACTGACAGAAGCGCACGTCAATGGATGGTAGAGGTCAGCCAAGAAGAAGGGCAAGGCTGGTGCCTCTCCTCAAACCACTCGGATCGTCTTATCCATTAGCGAAATTCTCAGAACGATATTGCACAAGATGACTCTATTTGGGATCCCAGCGTTAATTAGAAAAATCGTCAGTTTCCAAAGAAACACAATACTCTTTGTTCACTTCATTGAGTCCAGTGGGAAGAACCTACTTCTTCTACAATCACTTGTGGGAGTCAATAATGCAGACTATACTTAGCGTGTACAGCAGTTTAAGGAGAACTGCTGAGACAATATTCTCAACAAAAAAAGGTTCAATATTCTAAACAAATGATTTCAATTGTCTACCTTCATAGTATATTATAATATACATAAAAAAAACCGTGGCTATACGATTTCCAATTTCCATTTTGCTCAAAAATGCGATTGATTCGACGGCCTTCTCCTAGAAAATCACAAAGTTTTTATGGTATCAGTTACTTTTGGTTTCAACTGCACTCCCTATCCATAGTTAACTTACCGATATGAAATCAAAGTGTGGCAAATAAAGACCTCCAATTTCGTAATAAGCTATTTGCAAATCTTGCAAATCAATTTCGTCATATGCTCTACTCGACGACTCAGAAGCTTCATGTGTTTGTTTTCTTTATCATAGAGCCAGGCATTTTTAGCAATTCGATCTTCAGAATCTTGATTTCGTCTGTCATCAATTACTCTTGCCCCTTGCAACTGCAGCGAAGAAAATATGATCATTCTTTTAATATGTGTTGAAAATTAGAACGTTTCTTCTTTTCTTATAGTAAGATATTGATAAAACATGTAAAAGATCGACGAACCCTGGGCTATGCCAACTTTTTGGAAATGTCTATTTCTTCTCCGTAAAATGCGCCATGATATAGAACAATTCTTGGATTCAGGTAGGCTTCTTCTTCTTTAAATGGTGCTGTTTTCAGAAAAGGAATACCACGATCGATGTATCGGCATCTCAATTTTTTCCGAATAGTGGTGGGTGGTACGATTCCCTCCTTGCAGAGATTCTCATACTTTTTATTATGCAACTGAAATTTGAAGACATTATGAAGATATTAACCACCGTAAAAATATATGTCATACCGAAAGTACCTTATTAATAACATCTTTATCCTCTCCTGATTCAATCTCCTCATGATCATCTTCTAAACATTCCTGATTATCAGCACATACATTTTTGGCCACTTTCCCTGGATACAAAAATCAATAGGGATGTGTATATGTTGGTGTATAGGGTGTGCCTGTATATAAATAAATACGGATGGTTGAGGTTCGCTAGTTGACCCGTAGCAGAGCGTGCAATGAACTTGAAAGCAAGAAATTATTTGTAAATGTTAGAATAAATGAACTGAAAACCTTTAAACTTCAATCAGAATCTCAGCATTCTTCGAAAAAAGATGAAACTCATTTATGTGAAGTCCAAGGTTTAGTTTATTTTTGCGGGTTCATATGTAAGCATGCAAGCACAAACCGAAATGGACATTATATAAGTAATAACTAATTCATCATTTCAAACTATTTGAGATGATATGTAGAAATCCGCGTAGACAGGTACCGCAAATAGCCTTTTCTCTCTGCCCTGTTCCAAACAAGATTCTCTTAGAAATAATAAACATTACTTCTGGTGTAAGTAAATTATTGTGATTGCGATACACGAACTGGGAAACAATAAAGTTTTTTCATATGTATTTATGGCAACTATATGCGTTATTCAAAAGCAGGGATTTCGTACTACTTTTCTCTTTCCACAAAGACTGTATTTTGCTCTGTGAGATTTGACATATTAGAAATTCGGAATCAAATCGCAAATGGTCAAGCTTTAATATTGCTGATCTTTCCTTATTAGGCTTTTGCGGAACTAGACAGTGTCTCACAAATAAACTGAAGGTGATTTGCGAAACCCTACGTTACCGGTGGGAATTATAATAAAATATTGTTGTTCTCTTTTCAGTGAGTATTAGAATTGAAAGTATCTGAATAGAAATATCATTTATATTTGCATGGAAAAACTGGTAAAAATGATTTTCATCCATTCTAGCGTTTGATAAATACCATTGGATATTACCTATTGCTCGCTTGGGTTCTTTGGAGTAATTTTCGATGTGTCTGTTAAATAATTAAGAGTTGTAGGAGAGACAAAAATCATGATGACTTGAAGATTTTTGGTTAGAAATCCTAAAACGTATCTTTTCAATGTTTTTGAAATCAACAATTCCAGTTCTTTCTCTCAAACGAAAAATATTTAAGGTGTTTTAATCAAAGCCTTATGCTAATGACTCACATAGAAAGTTTTCACCGACTTTACCAGAATTGAATAATAATGAAATAATGAACGACTACTATGCCTGTGCTGCTAACAGGATGCGTAAAGGAAAAAACTGAATTTTGTATCCTACTCCTTGAGAGTGGCCAATCGTTTCTCATGCTCCAAAAGATAATCATTCACGGTGTCGTTAACGATATCTCATTTGCCGCAAACTAGCTAAATCATCAATATCATTATTTGAATGATGAATACTGATTGTTCCGGTACAGAAGAAAGGCATCAGAAAAGCATCGATAATTAAAAATGATATAGCTATTTTGTTTTTCCTGGGAAAGAAATTTATTGTACACTATTGGCAAGTAGATTAGATATATGGCAGAGTAATAGACGATTTTCCAAATCTCGATTACAATTCCTTGATATAGAGAAGTACGAATTTTGATAAGCAAAAAGTTTATACTTTGAATTCATAATAATTAATGCAAATTTCGTATATCTCCAGTTTCCAGTAAAAGTATTCATTAAAAAGTTTAAGCCAATTTATACATTTTTAGCCAAAATAACAGCATTTCAATGTTCCGTATTAACACATGCCAAGAAGAGGACATTGTTGATTGGATAAAACAATTATATAAAGAGAGCTCCCTGATACAGGAGCATTGATTATAATTTCATATATCCAAATATTATTTAAGAGATATACCTTTATTATTTTCTATTGTCTTCGTTAAACACTTTGGTCACTTCAGAAGAGAAATGGGAGAAAATGTGTGGCAAAACCTGTTTTATTGTGCACTTAACTTTATCGAAGAGATTCGCAGAACTCTGTCGTGGCAATATTAAAAGTTATCAAACTCACGACTTTGCTACAGATTGTGATTTTTCGGGACACATCTTCATACAATTTTTACGTTCTAGAATCCTTCTACAGCATTCATAATGATACAATTATAGGCCTATGACAATCATAGTGTTCTTGTAGTCAATCATTAGGTTTTCCGAAATTATTGTTAATTTCAAAATTCAGGGACAATAAGTTATGATAATAAGTTATCTAACGCTTTCAACATTTTGCTTACTTGATATTTGAATGATAATTAATGATAATTGAACCGACTATAACCTCATGCGAATCAGCTACGAGTTGAATAAAAAAAATCCTGAATTGACTAAGTCAAACGTTATGAGAGCAAATCAAGTTAATGATTGAGTAGAGTTGTATACATACTTTTATATCTATCGAAGCGTTTTGGTGTGGGTAGGACACAATTTATTTGATTTAATGAATAATTTTGATTAAGTACCACCTACTCAAAATTGATAAATTAATAAGCGATTTGCATGCATCATTTTAGAATAAAACATTGAGGAAAAGATGATAAAAAATAGTTTCCGCAGGTAAAAAATAATTTTTAAATGTTTTACCTCATTTTTACTGTATATTTCCTGCAAGGCGGGTAGAGGAAAAAAGTTTAAATTAATAAAAATCCATGTTCTATTTGCCGAATAAACTTTGCGAAATTAAGTATTCTTATTTCAGAATACTGCTACCATTTCAAAAACTTAGGCTCAACATTTTATGGACCTACACCCCTTAAAAATTGATTTGTAAGTTTTTAGTATTTCTGGTATAGAAACGAATTCTCTATCGAATGGGACCAGTTATAATTTGATTGAAAAAAATCTCGCACAAAAATGGGAACATTATTCTGTATGTTCGGTGAAGGGATTCTTTTTACCTATGCGTTGGAGTAGAAGAACTTCTTCTACTCCTCCCCTTTTCACCATTCGCTCGAGATTCGTCTCCCAAAGGCACTAGAAGTAGTAGTCAGTAGAGGAGGACTATTCCAGAGAACAAATTCCCCTCTGCCTAAACAGTTCGAACGGAGTTTTTTCGTTTTCTTTGATTCCTTTAAAGTTTCAGGCTGGGCTGTTCGGTCGATTCCTCTGTACCACGCCACATATCAGTCATTTGCCTTATGCACCGGTTCAATAAAATTTGGTCAAATTTGAATTCATGATTTAGTTTGAAATTTCGAATTTTCTCTATTATATCACAGCTTTTGATTACTTGGAAAATTCGACTCATGATCAACGCACTAAGTAATTTTCGCGCGTAGCTGCATAATTTTCTATTGAAAATCATATATATTACCCTAATAAATAATCAAATAAGTTCTAGGTCTGTCATAAGGCATTCTCTGAATTTCGCTCTCTTTCCGCGTGAAGTCAGGATCGATGCGAATCCCCCTATCCTTATAAAAACGTAATTATCTGTTGAAAATTAATTTATGCAAAATTTCAAGTTGAATCTTCAGTAAAAAAGGACTAAAAAATTTGGGAAAAAAACTAACAAGTTTTTTACGGAAAACTGCAATTCAATGCAATGAATTACAAAAGACATCACAGGCACGTTTACTACCTTCCCCATTGGTTGTATATTATTATGGCTGAAATATTACACTATAAAGTAAAACAATTATTAGTTTTTATTGCGAGGCGGGGAATAATGGAAAATTTCAAAGTTTGAAGATTTCATGATGTATAAGTAAATGCGTTGACATGTCTATGCCAGGATTATTGACAGATAACAGCTTTTTAAGTGTGACATTTTTCTTTACAGCAGTGTACGCACGCGTATATAAATTTACAAAAAGAAGGCAAAATGAATATATTTCAAAGTGTGCAAACGATGACATTATTCTTGCACCGTCAACTGCAATCAGATAGTTGTACATGATTCCGGGGCATGTGAGGTTTACGATTTGTGGTGGTTGTTGCCCAAAATAATTTTTGCAACCCAAAGGACAAATTTTCGATAAATCCAATCAGTTATTTTTTAAAGTAAACTCAACAATCTGTGGTGGCCCCAAACTTTCTTTGCCACTGTTTAACATTCATCGTATTTTCAAAAAACAAAACCAAAATGAAAATGTTGTTCACGCTTGCAAAAAAGATTACGTAAACTTTTTTAAACCATATGTACATCTGACTATTCTTCCAACTGACTTATCCAAGATAACTTATTCATTTTTGGATAGAGAGCAGGGCCTGATAAATTCTTGACCTCTTTCATGCAGCCATTTAGTTGCAACTGTAATTGAAAAAAACATAATATTATGGGAACAATTGACGTTCATCACACAAATATTGTTTGTATTTGAACAATGAATAAATTGCCAGTTCATCATTAAAGCCATCAAACCATAAAATCTTTCAAATAAACAAATACAGATAATAAATTTGATGCTTAAGACCTATTAATAGAAAATCTGCCCGCCGTTTACGCAATTGAAACATTCGTATATTGAGCTTTTGCGACTCAAAAGCTAAATGTCGATTACTTTTATTTGATGATTGTAAATGCTCTCTCGTTAAAGCTTCTACCGCTTTAACGGATTCATTCTCATCTACATTGAAGCTCTCTCTCTCTCCCTTTTTCTCTCTCTTATTCTCTATCTTCCTTCCTTTCTCCCTCCCGTTCTGGTGTAGTATATGTATAATGAGTGGAGTATCCAGTATACATCACACATTTGATACTTGCCGTATGCTGATTGATGCAGGTGATGAAATGTTCATAGTATATTTTAAATGCGATTGAATAAAGTGGTGAAAGTTTTATTCAATTAGTATATTATAATGAAATATATATTTTATATAACATTGACTAGAGATTAATTCATGTCTACACATTACACTTGAAATTGACAAACTTCAATATTTCAACTTCTTTGAAATATTAATATCCGATTGCGGATGACTTTATACTTCGTGTTCCAATATTTCTTTTACCGGCGTTCATGTATGCATAGAGTAAGGGGATATCTGTGTTCTTCCAATCGGTGAATGAAATAACAATCAAATTTATGTTTTTCTTTTAATGCGAAAGAGCAAAGCTTCTGTCGGCGGTCCCGCAACCGCTCTATTTTTCATTTTCCACGATTGAAATGAAAACTACGCGTCCAATCCGAAGAATGATAACAAATTTATGGATCTCTTTCGGGTGCACAAACTTTCTCTATGAACCTTCTGTCTTAGCCGTCATCTTTTTTTTTTAATTTTTATAATTTCACTTTTATAGTTATATTCCTGATTGAAATGAAAACTACATATTCTGTTAAAAAAAATTGATAACACATTCAAAGATATTTATCTACCAAAGAACTTGTGTCTATTTTGCTTTTTCTTGGCTTGCGCGAATTGTCAAAAAAATTCATTTTTTCATTTTTTATATGGTTTTCTATGAATAAAGCAAAAACTACTTGTCTCATCAAGAAGTAAAGTTTATCGAATTTGTATATCATTTTTGGTGCAAAGTTTTTGTCCATTTATATTTTTCCGTACCTTGCATGGTTTCAAAAAAAATGAAACTTTCCATTTTTCACTATTTTTTGTGCGACCAAAATTCGAATTCTCGATTTTTTTAGCAAAGTCGAAAATTTGTGAACATCAACTCGTGGGGCTTTCAGATAGAAACATTTATTTCTCCTTACTGTTTTTCATATCTTGCGTTCTTTGGCTAAAGATTCTCATTTTTACATTCTCATTCTGAATGAGAAGGTATTGGTTTTATGTGAAAATTCACTTTCGCGGATTTGATGAAATC
>WSXT02035877.1:0-13535 GCA_011762715.2 Neuroterus valhalla
ACTTCTGTCTCTTTTCCTGCAATTCCATTACCTCCGTCATCATTTTTCTAATTCCTTTCAAATCAACCCCTTACATCTGCCCTCTATCCTCATCTCCATCTATGGCTTTTTCCGGCGGTGAGCTGAACATTTTTGGATTTTTCACCGAAGCCCCCAAATTATCTGTATCCTCACTACTTCCCCTTTCCCCTCTTATCCTTTCAATAAAACTTTCTAACGATCCCAAGCTCTTTACTCTTAACCCTTACTTAGAAACCCCCTGACCACAATTTCCACACACACTCACCTCAATTTTGACCGATATCTAACCAAAAACTTCTCATCAAACGTGCACTGCGTCTGTTAACATTCACGCGGGAAACGGATGTCCCTAGCAAAAACGTCATCTGTAGAGAGTTCAAGGCCAAAAACCAAAAGTAGTATAGGCCTGATTTTTTTCATTGCGATTCCATAATCAGTTCTTGAGGAAAGAAATATATTGTAAAATGATGGTTTTTTGCTCAGGTGTATGCATTAAGAGAATATTGGCTGCTAATATGGCTAAACTATCTCCTAAATAGTATGAAAAAGATAGCTCAAGTTCACTTTGGGGTTATTTCTCAAAACTGTGATCTTCAGAGCTCTTTTCTTACTAGTGAATCAAGCATCACTACAGTTTTCAAACTTTTTATGTAACTCGCTCCAGCAGCCCTGAAGAATCATTTTTGTGGTCAGAAAATTCATCTCCTTAGTTTAGAATCCAACTATATTGCAGGAAATTAGTTTCTTTCTGTTCGGAACTCACATTCTTTTGTTGCAAACTCAACTACTCAGTTGAAAATGTATGAACTGAAATCAAATCTTTCCTTTTGGAATATTAAGTTCAAGAAGGACTTATATCAAAATTCAATTTTTTGTTCTTCAAAGTGTTTGTTGAATATTCATAATTCAATTTTTAATTCAGCTGATTTGGAAGAAAATTGATCTTTCCGGTTGGAATTTTATAGTATACTAGAACATTCATCTATGAGGATAAGAATGTATCCTAGTTTAATTAAACATTTGCATCACTTTTGTTCAAAACTTTAAAAATTTGAAGCTATTAAAGTTCCTCCAAAGCTCATCTGTGCTAAATTAACCTATTAATCCTGACAGGTTAATTGTACAAAATGCAGTAATAACCACGTCAATGCATTAAACTCATTTTCAAATATAAAATTTTCCCGTTGCTAATTATCTATCTGCAGACTTGACGTTGAATAAGCCTAAAAAGAGTGACTCCAAGTTGAAAATTTATTCCCTTCGTCCGTTTGTTAAAGAAACAACGTTACTATCGTTTAGTTAGATCGTTAAGCTGAGCTAGTAGATTTCAAGATTAAATCAAGATGCAGCGCTATCGATTCAATCAGAATCTTATCATTTTCTTTCTATTTTTCATCTGGAAACGGGCACTTATTCTGTTGATAACCAGCTGTGCTTGTTGGTTTCAGTTACATTTAGTTTCCCACTCCCCTGATCAAATATTCGGGCGAGCGGGATATCAGTACTTTGGGGATTTCTTGAATGCTTACTAGGAGAACGAGGATACTTGCGAATCTTGCTTTAAAGTCTGACAATCTCCTGCAGGGCAGAGAAGGGGGGAGGGGGGAATATGTGAAACCCTGAAATCGT
The DNA here is from genome assembly GCA_011762715.2 of Neuroterus valhalla. NCBI lineage: Eukaryota > Metazoa > Arthropoda > Insecta > Hymenoptera > Cynipidae > Neuroterus > Neuroterus valhalla. Next base: position 1,651 of record WSXT02035877.1, read on the forward strand.
AAAAATAAAGTTAATATATAATCTCAATAGCACTCCTGTGAAATATTTGCTTTATTCCAGAGACTGCAGTCTCCGATACACATAGCGGCTGAAATGGGGCACACGGAAATCTGCAAGCTCTTACTGGCTGCAGGTGCAAATATCGAACAACGTGAACAGGTAAATATAACTCACGCTTGCACAGGCTGCTTTAGTCATGGATGCAATCAATCTTTTAACTGTACAAATCGGTGGCAAGAATTATGGCCAGGCATTTTTGTTCTAGTAAAAGAGATCACGTACCTCCACGTTTTCTCAGCTCGATGAGAACACGTAACTTTCTTGAATATATCACAGGGTAGTCTTCGTGGCTTACTTTTTTCTTCTTTGAGTACTCAAAGTAGACGTGACCTTATCCTATCTAAAGCGATGCTCGCTCTTTCGAGTTTATTTCAGAACTCTTGGAGGAATTCTTATTCCTCTCAACGTATAATCAATTTCTTTTGAGGAAGAAGTAATCTCAATCACATCAGGTGTTTTTATACTAGCAGTCAGTGAAAAGTATTTTGAATCAAAGCATTACCGTCCAAAGGAACATTGTTGATTGTCATCCAATTTGAACAATCCAATATTATATAGACGTCTTCTTCAGAGTTTCGAATAGGTGGAACCAGTATGAGGTGGATAGATTTTGAGAATAGAAATGACACAACTTGCATTCTATCAGCCAGTTAAGCTATATTTTATACTTTTGCAACACGGTACCATTTTTCCGGATAATACTGATGTGGCACAAACTGAATATTCACATTGGAAACCTTCCTGATACTTTTATGAAGAACATTGTGCATAAATTACTAATCCACAAAACTGTTACTCGAAAACATTATATCATTTATGAAGAGAATTTTTGTCAATATATTATGGAAATTTTACAAGCCCTAAACTTTAACGTATTCAATATCTTACCATGGCAGTCATTACTGCCAACTATGATAAAGAGAAAGAATAGTTGAAGCAGGTGGCAGTCGCCTAAAAGAAGAGTTTCGTAGCCTTTCAAATCATTGATGAAGTCGTTCAAATATTCCCTTTACCTTGAATCTCTTCTCGCCCCCTTCCCCCACTCACTTCTCCCTATCTCTCTCCTCCCGACTCCTCTTTATTTCCTTCATTTCACTTCCCTTCTCCTTCAACTCCCCTCCCACTTTCTCCTTTACACTTTCCTCCTTCCCGCTTATGAGCTCTACACCCCTTCTATCACTTCTCCTTATTTCGCCTTACTTCCCTTCCTTCCCTCCGATGCCAAATAGTTTAATTTCATCATGTTGGTGAGGAGGATAAACTTGCTTTTTAATTTAAAGTTGTTCAGCTGGTAACGCAAAGGTAACTACAGTATGGGCGACAATGAATCGCTGTGAATTGTTCAGACACTACTCAAGCCTGCAGATCCTTCCTATTCAGTATAAAATATTATTGTATAATTAATTCACGCAAATATAAACAGACTCATCCATTAATCCTGGTTATGGGGATAACAACTTTTTTGATAGTATTTCCATCCAGGGTATCTAGCATATCCATTTGAGAATTTCTTACCCAAACTCTATCTCTGCTTTCGCCTATACATGAAAATCCTACATATTGAAAAATTGACATTCGACCAAAAGGTGAAATACGGGCTCTACTTTTTAAGTACCTTCTTGAAAGTGTATGAAATAGCGTCTGGCATAGAATTTACATGTTTTATTTTTGGTTATAGTTATCGGCATGAACTTTTTATTAGGCCTAATTATACTATTATTCTGATGAAGCCAAGGAATATTCTTGGTAGAGTTTGATACTTTTGCGCACCTCCACACAGGGTAATATTCATATTTCTAACCTAGTGGGACCAAAATATATATATCTTTATATACTTGCATGTTGGTGGCGGTAGTGGAGTGTGCTAGTTGACAGGTGCTGATAAAGTTTTACGGAATTATTGCTAGGGGTGTGATTGGAGAGTGAGGTTGGAGGCTCAGGTAGTGAGTAAGGATGCGAAAGGTGAGTCAAGGGTAGAAGTAGTAGTTTTTGATGTGGAGGGGAGATGAATTTGGGTGAAATAGGAAAAGTGAGGTTGGGTTGATGAGAAGGATGGTAAATTGTTATGTGAGGGATTAAGTTGTTCAGGGGAGCAAGGGAGTTCATAGAAGTGTTGGGGAGAAAGAGTATTCAAGGGCTTGCTAGAGCGGAGTTATGAAGGGAATGAGTTAAATATGGAAATAGAGGGATATTGCAGTAAAGCAGGAACGGAGTACAAAGATATCTGTCGGGTGCAGCAGGCAGTCACCGCAGTGGTAGTAGATATAGTCATCGGTAGAACTGTAGACAGAGACATAGGCTGAGGATGAAAACGAGAGAGCTGGAAGTGAGGCAGACGGGGAGGAAGCAGTCTACCCGCTACGATAGAGTTGCTAATTTCAGAGATCAGGGCGGTCAGGGAGGAAGTAAAGTGTACCAGAAAGGACGTAATGATTACGGAAGAGGGATAGGAAAAAGAGAAGAAAGATCTGAGGGAGACAGTAAAAAGTTTAGAAACAGTCACCGTGTTGGCAGTGAACGAAAAAGATGAGATAAAACAGATCACAGAGGATATTAGGGTATGGATAGAAAGGACAGACAAGAGGTTCGTAGAGGAAGAGGGGAGGCTATATATAAGAGAAGGTTGCAGGGTGGGAGTAAAGCAGAAGTTTATCTGAGACAAGGTAGAGAGCATGATTAAAGAGAAAGTGGGAGGGCGTTGGAAGGAGAATGGCGGCGAAAAAGCCTATCGCTGATGAAGCACCTTAAGGAGATAAATTTCCTTAAATTTGATCGAATGTAAACAGTTTTCAAAATGAATATCAAATAAATACAATGGGTAATGATTTGTAGGTGTCGCCTGGTATCTTAACAAAAGTTGTCACGATATTTAGAACAGTCACCAGGATAATAAGAAAGGTGACCGAGAAGTCGTTACTCTGCCGTATTTTTGGCTCTACTATCTTCTAAATAAGGCAGGTAGTATGCGCTAGTACTCCGAGCTGTTGTTGTAGCAGCTGCAGCAGCAGCTGAATGTGGGTTAAGTAACTGCAAACCCGAAATGGTAATAAGTAGTAAGGTAATGAGTGACTTCGATCTTGCGTTCAGAAAAGCGTGTCAGGAAGTATTCCTCGACCGATTTCCACATATTTTTTTCCAACTTGGTCAAGGCCTGCACGGAAAAATTGGAGAGCATAAATGAGAGGTAGCTCATAATGATCCAAATGACAGGACGATAAAAGATTTCAGCCATATAATGGTTATATTAATAATAAATCTTTATTGGGTTCATAACTGAACATAAACGTATGTACATAACAGAAATTAATATGATTGCCTCATATGATTGCCGTTTCAATATTCGTACCAAAAAGTGGCGACGAATGCTATTCCGCTCGCTTCAAAGCTGGAGCACCGAGTGCGATAAAGGTTGTGTGTTCCAACCATCGAAGATCAAGCAAAGACAAATAATATGTCTCAGGAATGGCACAACTGCTTTGATGTGTTGTAGTATCTATTGTAATATCATGAACACGCACTGTCATATAAATAAATCTTGATGTAAGTTTTGTTATTCAGGTGAATGGTCGAGTATCGTTCATCTATCATGTACAAAGATTATTATTTCCGGAATGGTTGTACCCCTACGTGGTTCATATTATTGAAAGTTTTGTTGTCGATTTTAGCATGGTATGTTATGTTGAGTGTACCGAAAATCGCCAAGAGCGTAGGTTCTCTGACTTACGCTCCGGTTATCATTATAAAATCTTTTTAGTTTTTTACATTTTTAACCGAAATAATGTTTACAATCAGCATACACAGGTGTTTGAAACATAACTATAATTATTGACATTATTAAAAAATATAATTATTGTCTGACGAAATAATTGACCTCTCCTGACTAATAACACAAGAAAATTGACCGAACACCATGATTAGCCTGAAGAGGGTAACAGTACGTTACCAAAACGTTGCAACATTTTAAACATCACGAATAAAAGTCTGGATGTGCCAAATGAGATTAAGGAGGAAATTATTTACAGCAGTTTTCCTACTAATCGAAAATTTTAATAATTATTATTCCCGGACGTAAAAAAACTTGGATTTCAACATCTCTCCATATTCTTGTATGTTATATAAAATTTTCCCATTTTTATTAGAATATCCCATATCTCTTATAGTTATCAGATTGAAAAAAAAAATTTTCACACAGCTAAAAAAAGTTTTTATTTCTAATTCAAACTTCGGAGAGGATGAAGTTATTGTATGATCCAAAAATTCTTCGAACAAATCATATTCGGCTCCTTGACAAGTACATGATAAAGAGCAGAAAACTGCGGAAAGTTCAAAATTGTAGTATGGAAATTGCGTTCCATTATAATACTGTCAATGAAACATCTATGAATTTATTTTCATTACATATTTTATTCCTCATACTTTATCATTTTTAGAAGTGAGTCTGTTTTTCTGAAAGACTCTGAAATCGTATGCTTCTTATGATTGTCGCATTGTGAGTGACACATTCTCATTACAATAGTCGCCACCGATATTTACATCTCGCATAGTTTGGCTAGCAAGTTGAATTTTTCATTCTATAAAAAGCGTCGTCACGGTTCAAACAGAAAATATGCGTCCTAATGAAAAATATTTCAGATAAAACTTTAAGGCCTCCTCAAGATGAACAACTTTTCTATTCAATATTTTTTCTTGTCTTGTATTGTTTGTCTGAGAAATGGAATGTTTTTTTTTGCAAGTGCGTTATCGCGATTAAAACGGAAACTATTCGTCTCATCGAAAAATAGTCAATAGTAAATTTGTAGATTTGTTTCAGGATAACAATTTTGGTAATATTTATTTTTTTCATATCTCGCATAGTTTTGCTTGAAAATGAAATTTTTCATTTTTGGTCAAATTTTTCCCGATTTGAACAAAACTATGCATCTTATGAAAAGAGTGGTCTCAAGAAAATTTTCAGATCTTTTCAAAATGAATCATTTTGGTCCTTATAATTTTTTTTGCTCCTTGCATAGTTTGAGCGGAAACATGCATTTTTTATTCTTCAAAAAGCAATTTCGATGGGTTAAACCAGAATCATTTGTCAAAAATGACATTTTCCAGACAAACTATAAGAGTCCAGAAGGAATGTTCTGGATAAAAATTGTTCACCGCGAGCAGATCTACGCTTTTAACCTGAACTATTCTTTGATAAGAGAAAAAGTTTTTGTTTCAATTGTGATAAACCTATTTAGAAAATAAGAAAGGAATTATAGTTATATAACAGATATTAGAGAATCATACAAATACATACAAATATATCGAGCACAAGTAATGTAATGAGAGCGTGTTCCCTAAGGCCTATAGAGCCTCAAGCTAATTAATTTGAAGCTTTATTTTTTTTAAATCACAATAAATTTATTGATCTCCGTAAACTTAGTATTTTTCAACAGTTTTGCAATATTTTCATCTATTTATGTGGATTACACTGTAAACTGAACTGATCACGTAGCACACGATACATTACCAAGCGCAAAGCGCGAGATCCTATAGATGCGTGCCCTTGACGTGCTCAAACTTATTTTTATTATTTTTAACTGTAAATTATTTTTATTCTTGAAAACCCATCCTAAAACTATGTGCTCGTTACAACTCATCACATCATCATCATCGATTGTCAATAAGTTAATTCAATTTCACAGTTCTTTGACAATGTATGGAAAACTATAATGTATTCTGAATTTTTTTCAACTAGCTCAGTAACTATTTCCTTCCACTCTTGTTCTTATTATTTTCTGAAGGCTTGGAATCTGCGAATTCCTGTGTTAGGAGTATAAATAACTGAAAATATTATTGACAGAAGTAAATGACGTGTCTTTGTGTATTTCAATATATAGTGCAACAAAATATGTGACGCATTTCAAGTTCTCAATCAAAAACATAAATCCACTTTGTTTGCTTCTCTATTTTATTGGGGACCACACATCAATTCACGGGTTTATGGCTTATACGGATAAGTTCATTTTGCATTCCTGTACGAAAGGATATAAAGGAATACAAACTCAATATTTATCTATTCCTTCATAATAATTTTTGGAAAGTGTGACATGTTTGGGTTGTGGAGTGACCCTTCATGTTTCCCCCGCCATCATGCTGTCTCTCCGGATGCTGACCGGAGGGTGAGTCATGATGGGAAGGACTGGTAGAGAGATTAAAAATGTGTCCCTCACCGTCGCGCTGACGCTCCGGATTCATACCGGAGGACAAGTCGCGAGGGTGAGAACATTTGCGTCCCTCGAAGAGGGGGGTCCTGGAAAGTGACATCTAAAACTAGAGGTGGTGGTTGGGGTTCCAATGAGAACACAGCTTATACTGACTTATATATAGATATATATATATTTTTTTTTTTGAGTTATAATGATTATGAGATACAATAAAAAAATTCAACTGTAATCATCCCGTTTTCGGGTACGCGTATAAAGACGTCTAGTTTGGTTGAGATATTCGGTACATCGTTCTCACGATTCTAGTCCTATTTAACAAGAGGAATACTCCGATAACAAATTGTCGATCTCCCGTGAAGTATCGTTGACATTTAAATTTTCCGACGGTGGTCCCTGTTTCATGGGGAGCCGGATCCCATTTTGATTGTTACTACTTGATTCGTTGAATTCTATAATCTCTCCACACTGCATATGTCTCGCGAGATCTTCGCGCTATCTCTCGGGAATAAACGGGAAAGTTGGAAGTATACTCTCCGAATCTGACAACCGCGGCGAGTTGGATGCTCTTTCGCGACGAGCCTCTGAGCGCGGTGAGGGTGGTGCGATCGGTGTTCGGGGGGAAATGTTTTCCTTGTTTGCTCCTCGCGACACGCTAGCCCATTGAAGGACGGCCTCCTCGGCTTTTACCCGAAGTTGTTGTGCGAGTTCCCCAGAAATGACCCCTTTCGCCCTGAGCCTCCGTATTTTCCGTATGCGACCCCTTCGCCGGCGAGCGATGCTCGACCGATTGCCTGAATCGCGATCCACTGAAAAAATGGTCAAATGCCCAGAGTTAATAAGCAGTTATAATTTGGACGGGAGCAAATCTTGACTCGATGCCTCGACGCCTTGGAGAGGATTATCCGAAGATTTCAACTTACTTATTTCGAGGGGGATTCTAGAAAGATCAATTATGTTTTGTAAGAAACTCCACCAGCGATCTGGTGGAAGAAAAAATGAAACTATGAAGCTGATTGGAATTTTTGCGGCCTACCAGAAGCCTGGTGCATGCAAATGTTAAGACGCCGACCAGAAATTGGTAGCTAAGGCGAATGCGCTCCAAGAACTCGGAGGATCTTTGCAGCCGGAAACCCGGTGCTGGTCTCTGTCTCGTCCTCGTGCGTCAGCTTCTTATAGGGTTCTCCCCATTCAGCTAGCGCTGGCTGGTGGTGGAAGATCTGGTGGCGGGGACCAGTGGTCAATCGTATTGGTTGTTCCGGCTCACGTGGCTTTTCGCCTCGACTAAGTGGGGCTCGCTGACCGCGTTTAGCGGTGACTGAGCGTATTTTCACGCGCTTTTCGTGAAATACGTGTTACACGAATCCCCCTCGGGATTTCTGTGTGTAAGCTTTTACTCACAGGAATCCCGATAATTTTCCTGAGGAAGTCATTTTCGTATATTCTCTTCGTCTACTTTGCACGAATCCTCCCGAAAATGACCTTGTGAATTTTCGCGTGTAAAATACTTACGCAGGTCGCATCTGTTGAACGTCCCTTTTATTTTATCGTTTTTGTGTGGGTCTGTTAATTGCACTGCATTTTTATTCATTATTTTGAGTATTTTGAAAGGTCCTTGAAAAATGTGAAAGAATTTCCTGATTTCTTTATTTGTCGCGCTTGAAATGTGTGGTACCTTGAGTAATACTTTTTCCCTACGCTTAACTTTACGCCTGACGGTTTCTTCTGCTGCCTTTTCTGTTTTCTCGCTGCTTGAATCATATTTTCTCTGGCTCTTTGGATCTGCGTGTCCTTCGGTGTCTGCGTCTGTTCGGGAAATTTTATAATTTTCTTGATTTCATTGATTGCTGGTTCGCCGAAATGGAGTTCGTGTGGTGTCATTCCTGTCCTTTCGTTCACTGTGATGTTCATGTATGCCTGGACATCTTCTACGAATTTGTCCCATGATGTATGTTTCTCGGCGCAATAAACCCTGAAGTACCTTCCTAATTCACGCATTGTGCGCTCTACTGGATCGGACTGCGGGTGTCTAATGCTTGAAAATGTTGTTCTGACCCCGTGTTCTGCTAGTGTTTTTGTCCATGCCAATGAAGTGAATTGCGAACCATGATCTGTAATCACCGTTTTGGGCTTGCCCCGATTGACGAAATAGTGATCAATGAGTTTTTTCTGGCAAGTTTTTGTATTTTCTTTTTTAATTGGGTTTCGTTCGTTGGCAGATATCGCAAGTTTTTACTGCACGTCTAACGTCCCGCTTTATGCCCTTCCAGTGAACGTTCTATCTGATAAATTTGACTGTTTTGAAAACTGCCGCATGTCCTAGTGTTTCGTGTACCGCTTCTGCTATTGTTTTTTGTTTTGTTGGTGTCACGACGATTCTCCAATTATCTTCGTGCTTAGTTCTGAAGAAGAGTATCCCTTCATGCAGTTTGTATTTGTCGAGATTTTTATTCTCTTGTACGTTTTTAATTATGTTTTTTATTTTAACATTTTCGTGTTGTTGTTGTTTTATATCTTTCAGTAATGTTGCGTATTCGTTACTTTTTTTACGTATTGCTGCCAAGACGTTTGTTTCTTCCTCATTCAACAGTGTATTGCAGATATGTGCTATTGTGAATACACATTCTTTGTATTCGTCGCATGTTGTGTTGAATACGCGGCTGAGGTAGTCCGCCGGAATGTTGTCCTTTCCTTTGCAGTGGATAGTGTTGAAGTCATATTCTGATAGGATCATTGACCAACGCGCAAGTTTTGAGTTGTGAAACGGGGTCTTTGAAAAAAACGTTAATGCTTGATGGTCCGTTATTATGTTGAATTCGTTATTCAACAAATATTTGCTGAGTTTGTTTACGGCGAACACTATTGCGAGTAATTCTAGTTCCTTTACCGTGTAGTTTATTTCGTGTTGGTTTAGGCATCTGCTGATCATTGATATTATTCGTTGGTTGTTGTCATTATGCAATTGAAAAAGTATCGCACTTATTCCTTGTTTGCTTGCGTCAGTTTGTAGGTAAAATGGCCTTTCTGCCATATAGTGCGCGATTGTTACGCTTTCGGTAAAATTATTTTTCAGGTTCTGAAATGCTCGTTTATGTTTTTCATTCCACTTGAACTTATTTTTTTCGCTCAATATGTCTCGGAATTCATTTACGAATTTCGCGTGTTCTTTGCTAAATTTTCTGTAGTAGACAAAAAACCCTAGTGCCCCTTGTAGTTCTTTTCTGTTTCTTGGTGTTGGGATGTCTTGTATTGCTCTTATCCTTTGCGGGTCTGGTTTTACCCCTTCTGCGGAGATTCTGTATCCTAAGTAATTTATTTCTGTTTTCCCGAAAGAGCATTTGTCAAAGTTTATTGTGAAGCCTGCTTTCTTGATCCTCTTTAGATAATCTTCGATGTTTTTGATGTGTTCATCAAAGGTCGTGGATGCAATGAGTGTGTCGTCTATGTATGTGGTGGCATATGAGGTTGTGTATGGTTCAAGTGCCTTATTCATAGCTCTCACGAAGGCGTTTCCTGCTGTCTTGAGTCCAAAAGGTACCCTGGTGTACTGGTATGCTCTGCCATCGAATACAAATGCTGTGTATTTACGTGATTCTTCTTCTAGAGGTATCTGATGGTATCCCTGTGTCATGTCCGTCGTTGAAAAGTATCGTTCATTGTTGGTTAACGAGCTCGATTTGTATTTTTGGTCCCTCAAAATGGGTGCCAAAGCACGACCGGATATGATCATTCTTTCGAAAGTTATCGAGTTCACAGATTATTTTTAATTTTTTTCGTACGATCAAACTAGGAATTTTCGATTTATTGAGAAAATCCAAAGAGTTGTATTCACCATCTTGTAGGGCTCTCATGAAGAAACATTTTTTTTCTGACTTTCTTTCTGATCTTGCTTTGTTTGGCAAAAAATTCTGATTTTCGTTTATATTTTCGAATTTCGAAAATGCCTTTACTATGGCAATTTTGTTCCTATCAAAAAATATCATAACAATAGATTATTTCATTTTTCACCTACTACTAGAAACCGTTCTTACAACTTTCGAGTCTTGGAAAAAAAGTCCGAAAAATTTTTCAAAATACTTCCTCTTTTTCATTTTTTATTCAAAATAGCTGGTTAACAAACTTGACCTGTATTTTTGGTCACTCAAAATGGGTGCCAAAGCACGATCGGATATGATCATTCTTTTGAAATGAATCGAGTTCAAATGTTATTTTTGAATTTTTTTTGCGATCAAACTGGGAATTTTCGATTTCTTGAGAAAATCCAAAGATTTGTATTCATCATCTTGTAGGGCTCTCATAAAGAAACTTTTTTTTCTGACTTTCTTTTCAATCATGCTTTATTTGGCTAAGAATTCTGATTTTCGTTTATATTTTCGAATTTTGAAAATGCCTTTACTCTGGCAATTTTGTTCCTATCAAAAAATATCATAACAATAAATTATTTCATTTTTCACCTACTACTAGAAACCGTACTTACAACTTTCGAGTCTTGGAAAAAAGTCCAAAAAAATTTTCAAATTCTTCCCCTCTTTCATTTTTCATTCAAAATAGCTTGGTAACAAACTTGACCTGTATTTCTGGTCCCTCAAAATGTGTGTCAAAGGGCAATCCAATCGGAATAGTCTTTCAAAAGTTATGGAGTATACAGACACCAACGACGACAACGACGATGACGACGACACCAACGACAACAGACAGACAGACAACAACATAAAAAATTATTTTTTCGGAATCAGGAGGTCTCAAAACGTGGAGATTTCATAAATTCCGCGAAATTCAATTTTCACAAAAAACCAAAACCTTCTCATTATGATGAGAATGTACAAATTTTAAAATCAGACTAAGTAACGTAACATTGTTTAAATCAAATGGTGAGAACTCTCAACTTCATAAAAAAAATGTCTTTTCTCGTATTTTTACGGTAGAGTTTTCAACTGTCTAGGTTGCATTATTCATTCCCGATTCTGTAATCCAAAACTAGTTCTCAAAATAGCTTCTTGCCATATGTTAATAATCTTTTTATCATTAGGCACAGCAAAAACTTGAACTTTTCAGGAGCGAGTCGCATTTCCCGACTTACATCCAAAAACAACGCACTTATATCCCAATGATAGGGTTTATTCAAAAGAACCTCAAGGAATTTAACGTCTCAAGGCATTGAATTTTCATTTCCAAGTACAGTAAAAACGGATACTTCCATTCATGTACATAAAAAATTAAAAATTAACACTGCTGACACTTTTCCCATGTACTTTACAAACTGTCGGCCTTAAAGTACAGCCACCGCCGCCACTCGGCTTCGGTGAACATTTCCGTCACTTTTTGTTTTGAATATCATCTGCCTGCTTTGGCCCCGAAATTGCCGCCCCTAAAATCTGCCGCCCTAGGCTGTAGCCTACTGAGCCTGCTGGTAAATCCGCCACTGGAACACGTCGTATAAGATCTCCACATTAATCCCTAGTAACAGTATTCTTCTACTTGGTGGGTACCTATCACCACTACGTAGCGCGTCCCCAGGTTGTGGATAGAGGAGAGGCCCCTGAGGTTAAACACCCCTGAGGTTAACTGCGAATACAAGAATAAGAAGTCGCGGACAGCCGATAGGAACCAGTCGTGGGTGTGGTGAGCCCA
>WSXT02035888.1:0-13535 GCA_011762715.2 Neuroterus valhalla
ATTGCCAAACTCTGCCTCCGCGGTCCCTACCAATCTCTTATCTCCTATGCCTTATTTGGTATTCCTTATCTACTATTTACATTATTCACATCTATCTTACACATAGTCCTTTTCCGTTTTACATAACTATCTCCATTCCTTCTCCTCCTTCCTTCTCTTCTCCTCCATCTTGGCTAACACCCCCTTCGCCCATGCAATCGCCCTTTTCTCCCCTTTTTCATACAGTATTATTTCCATGCTAATTCCATTCCTCTCCAACTCCTCGCATTCTTCCAACCAGTGTTTCACCTTTGCATACCCCTTTCCACACAACTCGCACGTCCTCTCCTCTTGCGGCAACCAGAACCTGTTAGCGCCCTCCATGCTTCCACATCTCATTCTCGCTATTATTTCCTGGCTTCCTTTATCTCCTTTTTCACACAAATACTGCGCTCTCTCCATTGGCTCTCTCTGATGGCGGTAGTAGAGTGATGTGGCTGTCAGGTGGTAAAAGAAATTCGCAAAATTGGTTTATATATATATATATATATATATATATTAAAATTCGGTTGAACAACCACCGCAGGGTCCGCCTGATGGGAGCAACTGTCATTCAGGGAAATGCCACAAGCTCCCAGTCGGACCGCAGTTAAATACACCTTTGGCCACGTCTCACGACCGTGAGATGAGTGACTACATGCACGACAAAATCACAACGATGGGCCGGCGAAACCCTCGTGTATCTTAAGGACACGGAGCAACCTAAGTATGACTGCTCCTTGCACCCATCCGGCAAGTGCCACGACGGCATATTTTTGGCACACGGAGATGGCTCTAAGGTTGCTAACCAGTAAAGGCGTCGCACCTCCAAGAGCACCGATGATAAGAACAATTAATTTAACGGAATATCCTTCATGATGGCGCTGTAGGTGTTTTCTGAGACCTTTGAATCTCTCCTTTTTCTCGGTTTGCTTGCCTTTGATGTTGTAGTTAGCAGGGGCCAAGAATTTGATCACGAACATAGTACGATCACGCTTGTCAAGGAGCGCGATGTGGAGTCTTGTGTGTTGGATTGGGTCCATCGTCGAGAAATCGTAGTTCCAGTAGATTCGGCACTCCTCGTTCTCAGCAATAGAGTCTATCCCCCTTGGAGCGTCCGGCAAAGCAGGGTCGCGTCCAACGCCATAAGATCGACAAAGATGATGGTAAAGCACCCTCAAGGCAGCATTCTGTCTGTACAGAAACACTAACCGCTTGCCTGGGCGCCTTTCGGCAGAGGGCCAGTTTCTCGGCTGTTCATGCTTGAGTGATTCTGTCCCTCCCTCCGAGCCTCGCACCAAGTAGCACGACAGCCCATCAGTCTCAAAAAGGCAGTACCCTAATGCGTAGTATAGAAGTTGTGTACTTGGAAACTTGCGAAGCACGTATTAACGAGACATACATATGGTCCTGAGTCCACCATCTTCGCCCAGTCAGTCGTCGCTTCAAATCTGGTTCGAACTGGATTTCTAATTGCTATCGCCTTAGGACCAGAATCCCCGATACCGGCCCCCCGGCAAGCCGTAAGTGTACGTCGTTCCTGCATGAACAGGGCGATTCGATAGTATATGCCATAGGTGCTCGGGCAGTTTCAGACACGCCCCGCACCTATCGCTGGAAACCTCTTGACCTAATATGCTTCTACGGTATGCTAAGGTTGAAATTACACCGTCCTGCCACGCAAAAATAAAACTCTCTGTTCCTGAATTGAGTCCAGATGATTTGAGGAAAGCAAACGTTATCTCATATGACAAGGATTGAACTTTCACAGTTTTCTGAAAGTTTCCGTGCATCACCTTATCTTCATGTTGTTTTAAAAAGTTTTCGGCCTCCGCTTTCTTCACCTCTGCTTTGAGAAGTGAGGCATCTTGATGGAGTAATGCACTTTCCTCACTTATGATGTTCAGGTTCAGGCCAAGGGTTTCAGCTGTCTGCTCCGCGCCTTTGTAAAGGAACGCTCCTTCCCTACTCATTTCGTGATTCCTGACCATTACCAGGAGAGGATGTCTACCGTTCGCGATGATATGAACAGTACTTAGGATGATTCGGTTGTAAAGGCATTGAAGATTCAGAAGTCCGCGGCCGCTTTTACGGCGTGCGACGTATAAGCGCGGAACGGACGATGAATAATTTTCATGATTATTTTGAAGTACAATGTCTTATCACTCTAGTGTTTTCACCAGTGGAATTCCAATAAATTGTTTATTCAATTAAGTGCACTGAGTGGAATTCTGACCTTCTTGAGTATTTTGTAGAAGAAGAGGACATAATTTTTTATTACATCTCTCATAAATTCCTCAGTTAGTTTTCACGGTGACTACTCTGACAATGTTGTCGGGGCCAAAATTAGTTGATACGATGCGTCCCATATTCCACTGTAGAGGTGGAATATTTTCGTCCTTCAGTAGAACCAATGTTCCGATAGTGATAGCAGCAGAATTAGAGTACTATTTGCTGCGAACTGTGAGCTCGTTTGAGTACTCTTTATGCCAGCGACGCCAAAAGTGTTATCGCATGACTTGAGCATGCTTCCACAAGGAAAGCTTGCCGGGATTGATGTGAGTGAGATCTTCGTGGGGTAAGCCATTTGAAGGGCCACTAATTAGGAAGTGGCCTGGGCTTCATGGATTGAGATCATTTGAGTCTGAGGATAAAGGACTGATGGGATGGGAGTTCAAGATCGCCTCGATTTCTGTAACATAAGTGTGCAGCTGCTCAAATGCCAAGACAGCGTTGCCGATGGCGCGTAAAAGCGTCTTTCAAATGATTTCACCATTGCCTCCCAAAGCCCACCAAAATGTGGAGATCCAGGAGGATGAAAATTACATTTGATTTCTTGATTTTGCAAAAAATTGTCAACAATTTCGTTGTGTTTATTGGAGCTGAAAATTTTGTAAAGTTCATTAAGTTCTCTGCTAGCACCGAGAAAATTGGTACTATTATCCGATAAGATTGTTTTTGACTTACCGCGTCTTGCAAAAAATCGTTTAAGACTGTCAATGAATGATTCAGTGGTCAAGCAACCCACAAATTTGAGGTGAACTGCCTTAGTAGCCATACAGACGTAGACGGCCACATACGATTTAACCTCTTTAATGTTTCGGTATCGCCTTTCTTTTATATAGAAAGGGCCACAGTAATCAATGCCGACGTTGGTAGATGGACATGTGAGTGTCAAACGAGAGGCAGGTAGGTTTCCCATAGTATAATTTGGGATACGTGGTTTCGCGCGAAAACATGTTACGCAATGGTGAATTTTTTTTCGAATTGTGTTCCGCCTAGCAATCGGCCAGTATCGTTCACGGATTGCATATAAGGTAGCCTGCACACCTGCATGTTCTAATTCGAGATGTTTTTCTCGGAGGATGAGATCAGTAATATGATGCTCACGCGGTAGTAAAATGGGATGCTTTTCATTTCGCGGTAATTCTGAATGAGTCAGTCACCCGCCAACCTTAAGAATGCCCTTTTCAAAAAAGGGATTGAGGTTGAGAATCTTGCTTTTATTGTCTATTTCCCGGTTCCGCAACAAGGAATCTATTTCGTTTGAGAAGTCAGTAGCTTTTTTGGAAGCATTTTTACGGAATCAAAGACAGTACTGTACAACGCGTTTTGAAGTTCTAAAGAAGGAAAGCCGTAAGAGTAAATTGAATTTACTCGTAGCGACATGCATCACAATCTTTCGAACACCAATGTTTCGCATTTCCGTGCATTCTAGTCTATAAGGAACTAATTTTGTTTTTGGCCAACAATTTTCTCCCACTCGAAGCCAAACAGGGTCTTTTTCTCAAATTGGATTGTTTACAAATTCTTGAGGGAGTTGACCTCGGGGTGGGAAATCAGCCGGATTTTCGTCAGTGGGTACATGATTCCATTGACTGGGCTGAGTGAATGCTCGGATCTGAGCAATGCGATTTGATACAAATGTTTTCGACGAATGGAGAGATGACCAACAACAGGGCTGCACATAGTTCCAGCCTAGGTATTGAAACCGTTTCACTGGCGCTACTTGAAATTCGGAACATAAAATGGACGAGTAGTGTGTTCCTTCCTTGTCTGTTGAACGTAACTACAAACAGGCTCCGTAACCCGTTTCACGGGCGTCACAAAAGCCGTGAATTTGTTTGTCACTTGAATCTTTGGCAAATTCACATCGATTGAACTTAATTTCATTCAAAAGGAGTAACTGTTCCCTAAATTGTAACCATAATAAACGAATATCTGGTGGAACAGGATCGTCCTATGATATTTGAACCTTCCAAAGTTTTTGTATCATCATCTTTGCATAAACGATAACTGGAGAGAGTAATCCCAAGGGATCGAACAATTTTGCGATTTCTGACAAAATGCTTCGCCTAGTTAACTTATTATCTTCAGAGGTAGACTGAGGTTCGCGCTCTTGTATTGTGAATATAATTGAATCTTCACGATGATTCCAATGAACCCCTAACGTTTCTATTGTTTTTGTAGAATCTAAGGACAAAAGATCTGTTGTTGAGGGGTCTGAAATCCCGCTCATGAGTCGTGGATCATTCGCAGCCCACTTTCGAATAGTGGATCCGCCTTCAGATGCAAGTTTAAGCAACTCATCGTGAAGTTCTAGTGCATCTTCCAGCGTATTCGCCCCTGTTACTACATCATACACATAAGTGCCACGCTTTAAAACCTTAGCGGCAAGAGGATGTGAATGACATTCATCGTCTGATAATTGATCGAGAACATGAGTGGCAAAAAAAGGTGCGGAAGCAGTACCGTATGTAACGGTGTTTAATCTAAATATCTTTATGGGTTCATTGGGATTGTCGTGCCATAGAATTTTTCGATAAAATGAATCTTCTTTCGCAACTTCGATTCGCCTATACATTTTCTCAATGTCACCGGTTAGAGCGTAAGAAAACTTCCGGAAGCGAGTATAAATGGTGAACAGGTCGTCCTTCATAGTTGGACCGACCATCAGCGCATTGTTCAAAGAAATCCCGTATGAACTTTTAGCGGAGCCGTCAAAGACCACCCTGATTTTAGTTGTGAGGCTATCCTCTCGTATGATTGCATGATGCGGTAAAAATAAACCGCGATTATCGTTTTCTTCATTATAGACCAACGTCATGTGACCTAATCTTATGTATTCCTTGATAAACCCTGAGTATTGTTCTTTCAGTGAAAGATTTTGGGCAAATTTATTTTCAATTGCATGGAATCTTCGAAGAGCTTCTTTATACGACTCGCGGCTGTCATCTCCCTTCTCATTGAAAGGGATCTTCACAACGTAACGACCGCTGTCACTTCTCGTTGTGTTGATAGCAAAATGATCTTCGCACGCTTGATCCTCTTTGGAAAGATGTTTTCCCAGAATTTTGCAAGTTCACTGAATTCAGAATGATTGATGATCTGTGAAAGATAACACGCGAGTGGACCTCGATTGAAATTCAGTGAAATAAGAGGACCCGCTACGATCCAACCTAATTTCGGTTTTTAAAAGACCGCATCGTGGCCTTTAATTCCAATTTGTCCTACACAAAGGAGTTTATAGAAAAGTTGAACCCCGATGAGAGCGCCAACTTCTGCAGGTTTGTGAAACTCCGAATCAGCCAATTCGATAGTTTTTGGAATTTGAATTGATTCAGGATCGATCTGCATTGATGGTAGTTTGTGCGTGAAATGAGGAGTAATCAAAAATTCAACACGTTTACCATACTTATTAACGCGTGATTTGAACGATGCCACAACGGAATGGATGATGTCAGTGGAGCTGAGATTTAAACTTAACACCGGTATGTCAACAGGATATTTGTGTAAATTGAGCCTCGAGGCCATTTTTTCTGTCATGAAATCGGGTTGCGAACCGCTGATCATCTGCATTGTCTCTCTCTGCATGTAAGGTAAAGTTGTGTCGTTTATCACATTTTTTATCGGAAACACTAAGACAGTCAGTCAGATGGTGGTTTGGATTAAAACAATTGTGACATAAATGGTTTTTCTTTGCGGCTTTCCACCGTTCCTGTACCGTGAGTTTTAGGAATTTTTTACAAGTATAAATAGCGTGCTTTGACTGGCAGTAATAGCAACTTAACTTGGATTGCTAAGCGTGATGCGCATGCTGGAGGAAATTCTTTCTGAATGTTTGATTGATATTACGTTTGCTACCAGATTTTGACTTTACATTGTTTTCTAATTTCGGCTGACACGACCTCATTTCTTCAAATTGTGCGCGGCGTTGTAAAAAACTGATTAAATCTCTCATAGTAGGTACTAGTAATTCGTTGTGAGAATCCTCTCATTTTTTGCGCAATTGATGCGTTAGTTTACCCTTAATGATAATAATGAGCAACGCGTCCTACGAATCGACAGATTCCCCTAAGGCGCGTAACGTTCGGATATGTTTCTGAGTTTGATCCAGTAACGCGCGAATTGAGAAGGTTTTAGATACACAAGGCAGTTCAAAAAGGGATTTAGCGTGACTCTGAACAATGATTTTTTTATTTCCATATCTGTCTTTTAAAAGGTCCCAGGCTACCTGATAGTTATCCCCGGACGTTCCTAGAAAAGCGATTACTTCAGCCGCGTCGTCTGTTAGGCAACTTTTTAAGTGATAGAGTTTCTCGATGTTTTGACTATTGAGACGACTATCCACAAGAGCTTTGAATGTGTCTGAGGAACCTAACCACGTTTCGTATGAACCACTAAATTTTGGTAAATTAAAATAGGGTAATTTATAAGTGCCCACGAATTCCGATTTATTGTTCAAGGCATGTGGAATCGAATGTGGATCGTCTGTGTGGCTACTTGCGCTTGCAATAGAAGTAGCACTTAGGCTTGGAGTAAATATCATTTGTGGATTTGAACAAATTAGTTTTCCCATCTTTCCGGAAATTGAGAAATACCGTTTTTCAAAGTTATTACGTTCATTTTCGTTAGTTTTTTTTACCTTCTGGCTCCTCGGTGATAGTATCTAAGTGAGATTGAATATTTTCAAACTCGGACCAGAGGTCCTGATGTCTTTTCAAACGTTGTTCTAAGTCTAGTGTCTCTAAGAAAGTTCTGTCATTGATGGATGCTAAAAGTGTTTCTGAATTTGTCAAAAAACGCTTAATATTCTCACGCTTAGTTTTTTGCTCTTTGATTCGAGCTTCGGCCATTGTGACTTGATTCTAAACACTACACACCATAGGATACAGACAACGAATTTAATAAAAAGGGAGCTGATAGTAAATATAAGGAATTGGCAGTACCCAAAAAATGACTTACTACTTGATGAGCTGAACTGGATCCCGTGTAGTTGCATTGATTGTGACGTGCTTCTCTACTGACGAGAGTCGAAGGCGGACGTCTGGCAGTTCTGGATAGCTTTCATGAACTCCCTCGCAGACTTTCAATTGGATAATTCCCTGGCTGGATGCAGTTGATCACAAGTTTTTCACACACATTGTCTACTGGTGAATTGTATTCTTCGCACAAGAATAGAGGATAGACTCCACAATGTTTTAAGGGAGTATGGTGGATGAGACTAATAAAAATGAGAATCACTTGTAATTTTGACAGAACGCGTGTTATAGCTTACTTGAGCTATGGTTCGAGTTTCGTGACCCTTCAGAACCTCAAAATCGAGAAATTAATCATTGGAAATAACATGTGGTCTTATGAGAAAGTGCATGTATGTAAGTATGTAGGTAATGAAGATACCTAAGAATAAGAAAATTATGAAAAAATTCTGAAATACGTAGAAAAACAAATAAAAACCCCATCGGTGCTTTCAAAATTATCATTCAGAACCTGTATCAAAATATATTGAAAAATTTATGTCGTAAATTTATTCGTAACACATGTTATTTTCGATAATTTATTTCTGGAGTTTGAGGTTCTGAAGGATCACGAAACTTGAATCATGGCTCAAGTAAGCTATAACACGCGTTCTGTAAAAATTACAAGTAATTCTCATTTCTATTAGTCTTATCCACTATACTCCCTTGAGTATCATCGTCCAGGATTATCTGTCAATACTAAAAAGGATCAAGGTGCCCGAATATATATGTACTTATATATAGTTCCTTTTTTAAAAATTCTTTGACCAAAGTATTATATTTATTACTTGCTTCTTTTGGTTTGTTGATCCGGGTTGTCTCGAAATTGTAGTTCTGGGCACGCTTGACCCAGAAAATTGATGGATTTGACCTACTGCCACAATTTCTGCGGTGCAGCAATCCCACCACTGCCACCAATTGTTACGTCCAGGATTCTCTTTAAATTGGTACTTACTATTGGATCCAAAGACGCTTGGACGTTGAAAGTCGATGCTGTCCGTTGCTGCTAAATAAAGTTTGAAAACCTCAACCGCCGAGAAATTGGGTTAGGAAAAATTGTTTTTTGTTGAGAAAAATCACTCTCAAACTTTTGAAGAGATTGAACACAGTTTTTATTTTCAAAGTCACAGGTGGTTCGCTAATTTCACTGATAATCCAATTCTACAACAATCCGTTCACAACAACGTTAGTAGAAACTCGCGCGCGATTCACATCAGAGATTGAATTGGCTACAGTATTGTAAATTGAGTCGTTTTCCGAATCAGACTCTGATTCAATATTAATCATTTCTCTCGGAATATTGTAACGGATATGCCCGTTTGGAAAGTAAATCATAATCACTACGAAATTTAGCTCGTGAAAAACACGACAAATTTGTAAAGGTTGTAATTGCACATCGGAGAAATGATTCACAATATCAAATAAAATTGATTCTGGAAGTGACATAACTTGATTTCGTGATTTAAATTCCGAGTTTTTGAAAATTTGTTATAAATAGTTTTACAAATAACTTCGGAAAAAAATCTTAGGTCCGAAGTGCCGGTATAAAAGGTCTCAATTGATACATTCAAGTCCGAGAGCTGTGAGACAAAATCTGGTGTTTCGCACGCTCGCTCACATATACATAACCTCGAATGAGTAAAACTTGAAAGAGTTTTCGCACTTTGTTGCAATACTTTGATATTTCTAACCAATCATAAATATAATGTCGCCACCGATTGCCAATAGTATTAAAAAAAATGTTTCCTTGTTACCAGGAGTAGGGCTGAAAGTGACGCAAAGTGAATAATACATAGTCTCCTTAGGAATTTACCCTTTCGGCATTAAACAAGGACTTTCAGCCGTCTTCCTGGTGCCTACGCTATTTTCCTGGCACTTTGAAGTGTTACATTTAGTCAATTAATTAATCATTTTGACTTTTATTATAATGGTTTAAGAACTCGTTGGTCACTTGTTACATGATTTTCCTTGCATTGGAATCCCTTTTCGGCTTCCGACAAAGGGTTCTAATCATCCTTTCATCATCTAATTTATGCGATATTTAAATATAATATTTCAAGACTAGTTTAATATCTTTGCTAGCTTTATATATTTTAGCTTGCCCCTGAAAGAACAAGAGGGAGAGAGACCATGTCTCTTTATTGCGTATTCTTTCATCTGTGAGTCATTCTCCACTATTTATTTGTTCGAGTTATTACTATTTAATTCATTTTACTATTCTTATTCCCTAAGGATACAAAAGATAGTTTCCTCTTGCTCAACAAACAAATTACAATTATAGTTATTTCCCGCGATTATAGAGGGCGTCTTTACGACCTACAGGTCGCATGACGTTACAGGTGAATTTCCTGGGTAAGTATCCAGAACTTCCAAAACGAACTTTGCTTTTCAAGCCAGGAGTTTCTGGGCTTCTTTCTAATGTTACTTCATTTGCTAAGTTTAGGTTTCAAGTCATTTTGCATATTTTTAGATTGCCACTAATGCTAATACATCGTGAAAATAGGTTATGCTTAATTACAAAACTGACACCAATGATAGAAGTAACTTATGCGTTACGTGATTACGATATCAGCTGACGATATGTATGCAGTATAAAATATATTCGCGGAATACAACTCCGTGAATATAATTATCATGGTTTTAGGACATGATGACTTTATAAATGCTCGATATCATTTCCATGTTTAGGTTATGCAACTTGAGAATAAACTTTGGTACCAAGATGGTGGAGGCGTGGTACTAGAAATTTAGTTCTACCAGAGCCAGTGGTCCCAAAAACGCATGATCGCTGTATAAGCGGCCATATTGTTAGGATTTTTTTTCAATTTTTGAAACGGAGCTTCGCCCCCGCGGTGTTAACAATTTCTATTTCTTCGTGGACTGTGCGCCGTCTTGCGCCAGCAACTAGAGTGGTTACTGCGTTGTCGCGCGGATTCGAAATTACGAAAGTATCAGAATATTTTTGTCATTTCAAACTTCATTTGTCGAAAATTGTATTGTTTACAAGAATCATTTATCCCAAAAAGTAACAGAACATTACTAGATAGGCTGTGAAGCACACAGAAAAACCTAGATGACCTAAGAAGTTTTTTAAGCTTCATCAGCAATTTGATAGCGTTATAGTACATTATGGTAGGCAGAGTGGCAAAAAAAGATTTGACTATCAGACTTTACACAGAATGTAAGAATAAGGTTCTTCTTTAAAAAATTGTCGAAATCAATGAAATTTTATAATGAAACATTCTAAAATCAATTAAAATGTTTATTCATTTCAATGTTTTCAGTTTTTGCAACAAATCTCTCGAAATTCTCATCGTGTGGAATTTCAATTTTTTGATATTCGCGGGCATTTTGAGGATACTTGGAATTTTTGAATTGGATTCGAAGAATCGATTCTTCGATTCCCCGGAACGGACGCACACAGTCGTTCAGATTAGCCGACAAACATCACGAGTTGATCGGTCTAGACGTCTAGAGTGAACTCTAGACCGATCTCTAGGCTGAAAAAAAGCTTTACCCAGTGTTGATAAATATGTGAATGCTAACGATACTAAAATATATCTTTCATAGCAGAAAATGTTAGAAAATGCATAAAGGATGACAGTTGTTTCTTCTATTATTAGTTGTAAAATAATCACAACTGAGATTATTATTGATTGAAAAGATGTGAAAAATTGAAAGCTCTGCTAAAACAGAAGAAAAAACAATTACACTCATCGGAATATTTACAGTTACCCGCAGGAAACATTTTTGAGCAGATCACGCTCTTGCTGCTACTGAAAATTACGCGATTATTCAAAGAATGATATCGCTTCTAACAAAGCGAGCAGAGAAAAACATGGGCAATGTATAAATCAGGTATCAGGAAAACAACAACAGCTGAGCACACGTACCTGCAAACGCCAAGTGTCATTAGTGCAAGATGTCTGCGATTAACCTCGACCAATCAGCGCTGAGCTGGTTCGCAATCATCTACCTCAAACTATTCACGTTCAGTTACACAAAGTTTGTTTCGAAAACAAGCGAGGTATCGATTTAATATATCGATGGATCGATGTTATTCACATTCAAATAAGGAAAAAGCAGTATTCCACACAACCAGACGGGTTTTAGGAAAGGAATGGGGACAACGGATAACATTCACGTCCTTAATTACTTAGTGAATAAGAATCTGGGGCAGAGGAGAGAGAAACTTGTCGCTTTGTTTGTGAATTTCAAAGCAGCGTTCGACTCAGTAAACATAAGGCTACTGTGTCAGCTATGAGAGAGAGGAGCAGATGGATGGCTGATAGAGAGGATAAGAAAATTTTTTGTAGAGGCTAGGTTCAGAGTGAGAATAGGAAATGAGAAAGGAAAAAAATTTTTACAGGAAGAGCCGGCTACTGTTTAGTATTCTGTTTACAGGCCTAGGAGCAAAGTTGAAAGGGAAAGGGGGCACAATACTAGGTAGTAGTAGGATTTACTCTCTAGTATATGCGGATGATGTCGTACTTTTAGCAGAGGACAAAAGAGGAATGCACTTGTTGATGAAAAGCTTTGAAAAATACGTGGGAGGAAAACAACCTACGGTGAATGTAGTACGATCCGGCGTCAGATCCAGTCCCGAATTCAGAACCAGATCCGAAACCGGTGCCGCCGTCGTTTCCGACTACGGTTCAGGAGTATTTTCCGATTGCGGTTTCGATGTCATATCCTAATCCGACATCGGATACTAATAGGCCCCCAGCTACGTCTTTAGTCAATTGGGTCTTGTGTCTTGGTGGACCTGGGTCTCAGCAAAGATATCATAATATCTTTGGTATTAGGTGTGAATTTCCGATAGGCCTTATGCACATATTTTCAGCAGTGATCATCAGGATTGGTTGGCACTTACAATGAAATAATAACATTATTCATTGTTTGATTTAACGATCTTATCATTTCATTTAATGTTCTCGAAAAATGAAAACTAATTCAAAACCTATGTTGTAAAGTGATTATTTATGGAGATATTCGAAGATATTTCTTCAGATTCCGATATTTGTGTACCAACTTATAGCCATTTTGGTTCGCCGTATTGGAAAGATATCTTGTGTGCTGCAGTGATCCCATTTTTGGCATGTAGACGTACTGCGCTTGCGCTTGGACGCTTCAGAGACATGGAAACGGTTTCTTGCGACGTTAGAGCTCTGAATAGATGGGTATGCGCGCCCGCCATTTTGTCTCCATGTAGCAGATGGGGTATGTATATAACGTGTGCATTAAACGCGAGAATTGAAGCTTAATTATGAGAAAATTAGCTTTTCACATTCATAAATAATAGTTTTAATTTGTTTAAAGACGTACTAGGAGTCGTGTTAATACATTTTTTTCTTTCAAAGTGTTCTGAAATAAGATGTGGAAGCTGCAATTGCAAAGACCACACAGCCCACGCATGTGGTTATTAAACGTGAGTCAATAACTTATTTATTCAAGTTAACTTTGAAAAGTACATAAGATTCAGCAAAACTGATGTGGAGAACTTATTTGGCATATTTCTGTGTTTCCTGTATGATTATAATTTTTAATATCTAGTATACAGCATTGTTTGTGCTCATGTTGAAAAGATTTGAATAGAAAATATAGCCACACAAAATACACAAAATAAATTTTCTTGGAAGAATAATTTTAGATAGAATTGTAACATGAATTTTAATAATAACTTCCTCACATTGATTATTTACAAAGTGATGCACTTATTTTGTGTACATCATAGGATGCGCATTGTATATAGTCTAAAGTGATGTTATTATCACCTTTATATAAATTTGCAATTAAAACGTAAAAATGCTGATAACTTATCTACATTAGCGTTACTTAGTCTGATGCACTTTTTAACTTCTACTTCAATAAATAAGTTATTTACTTACGGCTGTGTGTCGTCTTCACAATCGCAGCTTCCACTTCCCATTTCAGAACACTCTGAAAGGAGAACATTTATATAAACGTTGCCTGGCACGTCTATAAGCAAATTCAAACTATTGTTTTCAATATGGAGCCATCCATAAATTACGTGACGACCTTTTTTTTTTGTTCAAATATAGACGAAAATAAAAATGCCGGGATGTCAAAAGAGATGCAGCGGTGTAAATAAAAAAAAACGCGTCACACAATCAGAGATGGACGTACTCGATTACTTTTGGTAATCAATTACATTTTGATTACAGATTACATGTATTTCAAAGAGTGCGTGAATACTTG
>WSXT02035899.1:0-13535 GCA_011762715.2 Neuroterus valhalla
ACAATCATTCTTATGGGGTTTCAGGGATGATATACAATATCCATTGACTTGAAAGGATTTCCAGGAATTTTGAAGGATTTGCAGAATTTCCGAAGATTTAAAAAGTTTCCACGAAATCTAGAGAATTTCAAAGTAATTTTCACATTTTTATATCACATTTCAAAGAACTTTCAGCGTTCTCAATTATTCCTATGGGGTTCCAGGGATGATATACAATATCCATAGAATTGGAAGGATTTTGAGGAGTCTTAAAGGATTTTCAGAGATTACAAGGATTTTGAAAGTTTCTACAAAATCTGCAAATTTTTTACGGTATTTCCACAATTTCATATGATATTTAAAAGAATTTTCAGCGAATTCAACCATTCTTATGGGCTCCAGAGATTATGTACAATATAATTATATAATTATTATAATATAATATAATATAATTATTATTATATAATTGGATGGTTTCCGAAGAATTCAGAGAGAATGTTCAGAGATTCCAAAGATTTTAAAGTCCTCTACAAAATTGAAAGATTTTTAAGGGATTTCAAAGATCCAACGTAATGTGAAAGATTTTCAAGGGATTCCCTAAATTTTAAATAACATTGCAAAGAATTCCCAGCAAAGTCAATCATTCTTATGGGGTTCCCAAAATGATGTACAACATCCAAGGATTTGGAAGGATTTGGGAGAATGTTGAATGATTTTCAGAGATTCCGAAGATTCTAAAAGTTTTTACGGAATCTGAAAGATTGTTAGAGAATTGACACAACCTTAAAAAAGATTTCAAAGAAATTCCAGGAAGCTCAATCATTTTTATGGGGGTCCGGGAATCATGTCCAATATTCAAGGGATTGGAAGAATTTCAAGATTTCAAATGTGGAAGATTTTCAAGGGATTTCCACAACTTCATACTTTAATTTTATGGTTCGGTAAAAATTCCATCATTTTACTGAAAATATAATTATTTTCTCAGAGGGTTATTATTATTATTATTATTATTATTATTATTATTATTGATATTGATATTTGATTCATTTATAATTTTTTTTCATATTTCATTATTGATGATGAAATTTCCTATAAGGCAGATCGACTTCCTACGCCGCTGGTAGAGCATTCGTCTGGCAAACGAAAGGTTCTGGGTTCGGATCCCAGCGGAGTAGGAAGGCGGTTTATTTTTTTAGTTTCCTAACGCAAACTTCTGAAGCAGTCAAATTTTGAAAAAATGGAGTTATTGCCAAAAAAGGAATTTTACAACAAGAAATAATCAATTTTCAAGCCAATAGTTGAATTCGAGAAACATCAATTATCCGAAATATTCAATTTCGGACAAGAAAGGAACAATTTTCGAGCAAATAGTGGATTTTGAATCGAACTTTTTATTGTAGCAAGACAAAATTTCAAAACAATACGTGGGACCTGAAAAAATCTATTTTTAGTTGAATTTTCAACCAAGAAATCTTTTCCGATACATAAATACAGAGTTTTGTTAAATTTTCAACTAGTTAGATGAATTCCTAATTGAAAACTTCCCATTTCCAATGAAAAATGGAAGTTCCATACTGCGCAGTTCAAAGAATTAATTTTCATTAAACAAGAAACTGAAACTAAAACCTAAATATTTCCTTTTTTATCTTGGAAGTTGCATTTCGAAGAAATGGCCAAGATCTCAACTCAGATGGAATTACAATTTTAAACCCAGCAGTTGCAATTTCAAAATTGGAGAATCGAATTAATTAATTTTTTTGGTTGAAAATTCATTTTTCCTACCAAACAGTTTAATTATTATTCAAAGAGATTATTTTCCGAACAAAAGAGATGAATTTCCAATGAAAAATAGAATTATTTCACGAAAAAACGATTTTTTGAAAAAATACATGAATGTTTAACCAAATAGTTCTCTTTCGAATCAAATTTTTTATGATAAGAAGACAGAGTACCCAAGAAAAAAAGGAATTTCGAAATGGAGGAGGCCAATCTCCTACAAAATTCAATTTTCAAACGAACAGTTAAATTTTCTAACAGAATAGTTCAATTTTCAACCAATTTCTAACCAAATTATCGATTTTTAAAACAAAAAAGATAATTTCCAACTAGCAATAGCTGGATTTCTAGATTAAAAGGAAGAATATTGTTAGATGTATTATTAAAAGGAAGAATAATCCCATTTTCAATTATTCTGCTTAATCTTTAACTGGCAGAGATTAATTTGTAACCAATTTATTGAATTTCCAAAGAAATTTTTGAATTTTTAACTGGGAACAATTAATTTTCAACCACCAGTAGAATAGTTAAATTTCCAACGGAATAAGAACGAACTTCCAATGAAATAGTTTTATATTTAACTATTGAAATTAATGTTCAAAAATAGATCAACTTTCAAATGAATGGTAAATTTTTAACCAAAAAAGATTAATTCTAAATAAGTGGTTTTAGTGTCGGACGTAAACGCGGACGCTGAAGAGAGACAAGACCCCTATCGTACCCAACCTTGTTACAACTCCCAATCTTTGTCGACTTTTTTCTAGAAAACTATCATCTATACACTAAAAACTAATAATATATAAAATGTGCATTACTTTGAGATCTACAACTTTTGTATCAAACGTTTATCGAAATTCCCCCTATTTTCGGGAATAATAGGAAAGAACCATGGTTATATGTTTTTTATGTTTTGTAATTCGAGAAGCATATTGCCTGGAAGAAGAGGATCATAATATGAGAGTAACGAGAGGGTTACGATGGAAAGTGGCTGAATGGACTAACTATAGGCTAATAAAACCTGGATAATTAAACCTTTGCTCAAGATAGTACGAGTGGCTCAATTCCAACTTTGATCGGCGCCATGACTGCTTCGCGTAAGCTAAATCCCACTTTTACTAGTGTGATGGGAAATCTCGTCTTAGTCGAAAAAGCTATACGGAATGTGAAACTCATGAAATTACTTTGTGTTTCTCTCCCAATTGCTGATCATAAAATGTATCAATTACCTAGGGATCGGAATATTCGTTTATACTTTCTCCCAGTTACGGGCTTAAGGGTATCTTACATAACTTTTCTTATATTTTTTTTGCGCTTTTTTGCTAAATTAGTGGTAGACGGAACCTCCAGCTTTAGGTGGGTTCTGAACCACCAAGAGCAACAGCTACTCAGCACTAAATTGACTGAATATGAGGTGTTCTTACTACTTGAAACGAGACTTGATCTAATCAAAATTGAATTTTAATCGGATCATCGAAGATAATAAAAGAAATTGAATTTTCTCTGATCTTCAAAACAGTGATGAGGAATAATTATTACACGGTTACTATAACATAGTTGTTTTTGACTGGTGACTAGTTTAATTTTTTTCAGGAACAGTTATTTCACAAATTTTGTTCAGAAGTAAACTATTTTTTTTAATTTCCACTAATCTTTCTCTAAAGGACAGTTCGCCCCGGAAATTTATGACTCAAGATTGCAAAATCTAAATTTTTCACCCGACTGGAATTCAAATTTTTTGGAAATTTGTATAAAGCATTTCAGGAACGAAAAAATGTAATTCGAAACTTGAATGTTATTCCTTCTATGGACAAACTTATTACTCGACTGTCATGAGAAAATGAGTATCCAACTTTTTGGTTCAAAATTATTCTCGGAATTCAACAATATGGGTTGGAAGTTCTATCATCATTATGGGGAACTCAACGTTTTGGTGCAAAATCGACACTCAAGTTGAAATTCGTATTATTCTCTCTCTCCTCCTTCTTCTTCTTTCCTCCTTCTATTCTTCTTTCCTTCTTCTCTTCTCCGTTTCTTCTCCTCTTTTCTTAACTCTTCTCCTCTCTTAGCTCTCTTTTCCTCTTCCCCTCTCCTACTCTAAAATATCACCCCTTCTTCTCTAAACTCTCTCCTTTCCTTCTTCTCCTCTTCTCTGGGTTCTCTTCCACTCTTCTTCTCTCCTCTCTTAACTCTTTTCCTCTCTTCTTCTCTCGCTATTCTTCTTCTCTTGTCTTCTCTTCTTCTTCTCTTGTTTCGCTTCCACTCTCTTTTTTTTCTCTCTTCTCTCAACACTCTTGTTCTCTTCTTTCCGAAACTCTCTTCCTTTCTCGAATCCCTTCTACACCACTTCCCTTCTTCACTTCTCCCCTTGACTCTCTTTTCCTCTTCATGACTCATTCTCATAACACTCTTCTCCGCTTCTTCTCTTTTTTCTCAGACCCTCTCCTTCTCTCCTACTCTTCTTTGCTCAACTCTCTTCATCTCTTCTTCTCTCAATCTCTCGACTTTCTCCTTGTTTTATTCTCTTCTTCTCTTGGCCCCCTACTTCTCTCCTTCCTCCTTTCTCTGAACTCCCTCCTTCTCCTTTTCTCTTTTTTTATTTCCTTATTCTCTTCTTCTCTTTTTCTCGTATTTCCTTACCTCTCTTACCTCCCTTCTCCTCTACTTGCCTTCTTCCTTTCTTCCCTTCCTCTCTCCTTTCTTCTCTTCTTTTCTCATGTTCTCATCCTCTTCTTTTCTTCTTCTCTCCCATCATTATCTCCATTTATCTTAGAAACACCATTATTCCACTGAAAATGCATTATATTTCGACTTAAGATCTCAAGCTTTTCGTATTCATATCAATGTGATATCTACCCATTTATTTCATTCAAAATAATTCATTACCCTATTTTTCTCCCATTTTTTTGGTTTGTGAAAGTCTCCTTAAATGTTATATTTGTGAATTTTGAGTCTTTTAGCGACCTGTTTCACCTTTAAGGCAAAGAAAATTGATGAAAAGTTCAGAATAAAGAATGTTTAATCTATTTTGCTAATAAATACAATTTTATGGAAAATATGAAGATTTGAGGCGTCAAATATAGATATAATTATTTTATGTATAATGGGGATAGCTTGCTCCTTCATTTAGAAGGGAGGGTTGACTATCACCTTACCCTGTTATTAACGTCATTAAATCCCTGATATTAAATAAATTATAAATAATTATCCTAGGCTCTCTAACGACCAGGCTCGCTTATTGATTACGAAATTGCGTCTGATTAATATTGCGGATAGACGATAAGCAATCTGATTACGAATTAATCGATTTTGCGAGAATAGATTAATTTCCTCTAAGGAAAGGAAACCTTTTTAAACTGATAATTGAGGAATTTAATCTGGTAACGATTAAATCAATTTGGAATTAGAAGACAATCAATTTTCTTTCAAATTGAAATTTAAAATTTTGAGAGAATTAGATTCTCCATGTAGTACCTCTGAATTTGGAATAATATAAAAATTATGATGTTTCAGAATTGGGAACAAAATAAAATAAAACAAAAATAAAAGATTCATTCTAAATCAACGAAATTGGAGATTATGAATAAGTGAAGCAAATAGATCTTAAACTTTGAGAAATTTTAAGGGATCTTGACGGATTCCATTCTTTCGCATTATTAAGTTGATATGACAACTGGTTCTTAGAGAGTTCACCTTTTTAGTTCAAAAATTAAATGATTTCTTCTTCTCTTCTCTTCTTCCCTTTCTCTCTTCTCATTTCTTCTAACCTTCGTTCTGGCCTTCTCCCGTCTCCTCTTTTTTTCTTCTTCGTCTCTTCTTCTCTTCTGCGCTTCTTACTTCCTTTTTTACTCCATTTGCTCTTCTTTTATTCTCCACTTCTTACGTTCTTCTTTTATCTCTTTCTCCTCTTAACTTTCTTACCATCTTCTTTTCTTCTCATATTTTCCTTTTCTCTTCTCTATCTATTTTCTTCTCTTCCTTTCTCAACTCTCTTCTTCTCTTCTTCTCCGAACTTTTTCCTTCTCTTCTTCTCTTCTCGTTTTAACTTTCTTCTATCCTTGTTCCAATCTCTTCCCAACTTCCTCGTCCTTTACTTTTCTCTTTCTCTTAACTCTTTCCTTCTCTTCTTTGCCTCTTTTCTCCTTCCTTTTTTACCTCCTTAACTTACTCTTTCTTTCTTCTAACTTGCTTCTTCTCTTCTTTTCTCCTTTCCTTCCTCCCTTAACTCTCTTTCTCTCTCCTTCTCTTAACTTTTTTCTTCTCTCCCTCTCTTAACTCTCTCCTTGTCTTCTTCTATTAACTCTTTCCTCCCTTACCTCTTTTCTCAACTCCCTTTCCCCCTTCCTTTCTTGTTTCTCTTTCGCTCTTCTGCTTTCCTTCTCTTCCCCTCCCCCCAACTCTCTTCTTCTCTCCATCTCCCCTCTCTTAACTCTCTCGTTCTCTTCCTCTTTCCTCTCTTAACTGTCTTGTTTTCTTGTTCTTATCGTTCCATGACTCCCTTCCTCTCTCAACTGCCTTCTTCACTCCTTCCCTTCTTTTTCGAACTCTCCCCTTCTCTTCTTCTCTTAACTTTTTTCTTGTCGTTTTCTCTTATTCTTTTCCTCTTTCGTTTCCTTCTATCCTTTTCTTCTTTCCTTTTCCTGAATTCCCCCACGTTTTATCCCCTTTATCTCTTGACTCCCTCCTCTTCTCCTTTTTTTCTACTCTGAACTCTCTTCTTCTCTTCCTCTCTTTCTCTTTTCTTTCCATCTTCCCTTCTTGCCTTCCTGATTTCTCCCCTTCTCCGTTTCTTCTATTCCTCCTTTCTTCCCTTCTTCCTTTCTTCTCGTCTTCTCTTCTTTTCCTATTCTTCTCTTCTGCACTTCTTATCTCCCTTTTTCAACTCCATTTGCTGTTCTTTTATTCTACGTTTCTTACGTTTTCCTCTTAACTCTTTCGTCCTCTCAACTTTCTTCCCTCCTTCTTTTCTCCTTTTTTTCTCTTCTTCTCTACTATATTTATTTTCTTCTCGTACTCTCTGAACTCTCTTCTTCTCTTCTCCTCTTCTCTTCTTCCTTTCTTCCCTTCTTATCTTTTTTTTCTCCTAACTTTTTTCTTCTCTGCCTCTTAACTTTCTTTTTCTCTGCTTCTTTCAACCCGTTTCTTCGCTTCTCTTTCTATTCTTTTCTTCATGGGAAGCTGACGCTTCGACTTTGTGGAATTTAATCTGGTAACTATTCAATAAATTGGGAATGAGAAGACAATAAATTCCCTTTAAAACTGAGATTTAAAATTTTGAGGAAATTAGGTCATTCATGCAGTACCTCTGGATTTGGAATAATATCAAAATTATTTTGGTAAAGAATAGGAAATATAAATAAAATGAAACGAGAATAACAGATTCTACTCTAATTTATTCAAAATTGTGGATTATCAATAAGTGAAGCGAATAAATCCTAAATTTTGAGAGATCCTGACGGATTTCAACACACTCTGAAAGATTTTGGAATATTTAGGAAGAAAACACGGCGTTTTGAAAGATTTTAAAGGATTTTGGATGATTGTAAAAAATGAGGAATGAGAAGACAACGGTTTTTGAGTAATTAGGAGACATTCAAAAGTATTTCGAGAGGAGTTGCAAAATCTTCGATTGGATTTTGAAAAAATTGTTAGAATTTCGAGAGATTAGAAAAGATCACGACGGGTTTCGGAGATCCAAATCAATTCCAAATGAGTTCGAAAGTTTTTCAACTGAACTGAAATCGAATGGTAGGTATATCAGAATTTTAAAGTTTTTAAAATTTCAATGATTTCACTTCATACATTTCAGGCACATCTGAAAGTGAACAAAATTCGTTTTGTTTTGAATAAATTTTTGTACGGTCGTTAGTTTCTTCTTCCCTAATTATTTGTGGACGCTAAATATCTCTACATAATGGCCTCAAATTGACGAATTACTCCATATAATAATTGGTCCAAAACGTTGATTAAAATTTGTCTGAATGGATCCCGGAGTTGGGATTCCTTAATGATAATTGTCACGCGAGTCGGTGACCTGGTTTTCTCATTTTCAGTATTCGTTGGGATTTGTTTTTACGATATGACGATAAGCAAATAACCACATCGATCAACGTCATCACCCCTAATTACGAGATGGACGAACCAATGAGTGTAGATACAGTTAGGCACATCCATGCAAGTGTTATATTCGGAAGGATATATGTGCTTTAACACAATGAGAATTTTTTGTGGCTAGTGTATCAATTTCATGTCCTCGAGAAGATTTCGGAATTTCGTTTGCGTTAGACCAAACGGTTGAACCGTAAGAAGAAGTGGAGGAGATAAGAAGGGAAGAGGAAGGGAAAAGTGGAAGAGAGTTAAGAGAAGATGACAGAAGAAGAAAGAAAGAATGAGCAGCAGAAGAGAAGAAGAGGGTAAGGAGGAGAATAGAAGAAGAAGGAAAAAGAAATAAAGAGTTAAAAGAAGAAGAGAGGTAGACAAGTAGAAAAGGAGAGAGTAGAGAGGAGAGGCAAGGAGACAAAGAGAAGTGAGAGAAGCAGATAAGAAGAGGAGAAGAGAGTTAAGGGGTGAAGTTAAGAAAGGAGCTAAGGGAAAAAAAGAAAATAAGAGTCTGGAGAAGAAGACGAGGAGAGCAAAAGAGAGTGAGGAGCAGGAGAGAAGAAGAGGGTAAGGACGAGAACATAAGAAGAGAGGTTTAAAAGAGAGAAGGAAGAAGAGGAGAAGAGAAGAACAAAAAAGAAATAGAGAGTTGAGAGAAGAATAGGAGAAGAGAAGTAGAAAGGAGAGAGTAAAGAGAAGAAAAGACAAGGAGAGGAATAGCGTTGAGAGAAAGAGAGAAGAAGAGGGGAAAAGAATTAAAGAGACATAAGGAGTTAACAGAAGAAGAGAAGAAATTAGCAAAGAGAAAGAGAAAAGAAGAGAGTTATGAAAAAGAAGAAGAGGAGATAAGGAGGAAAGAAGGGAATTGAGAAATAGAGAGGAAAAGAGAAGAAGAGAAAAAAAGGAGGAGAATGAGAGGGGTAATAGAAAAACAGAAAAGAAGTGAATAAGAAAGTAAGGAGTAAAAGAGAGTAAGCAGAAGAAGAGAAGATAAGAATAATAGAAGAGGAAAGCCAACAGAAGAAGGGGGAAAGAGAAAAACAGATGAAGTGGGTTGGAAGAAGAAGAAAAGTTAAGGAGAAAGTTGACAGAAGGAGAGGAGAAGAGGAAAAGAGAGTTCAGAGAAGAACAGAAGAACAGAAGAAGGGGAGAATAGGATGAGGAAGAGAAGAAAAGAAAAGAAGTAGATTTAGAAAAGAATAGAGACAAGAGGAGATAATAAAAAGAGGAAAAGAGAATAAGGAAATGAGAGAGATGAGAGTAGAAGTGAAGTAGAGGAGAAGAGAATAAGAAGGTTGATAGAAAAAGAAAACAAGAGGAGAGAATGATAAGGAGAAGAAGAGGAGAAGAGTGTTAACAGTAGAAGAGACATAGAGAGTTAAGAAGAAAAGAGAACGGTAAAAGAGTAGGAGAAGAAGAAAAGAAGAGAAAGAGAGAGTTGAGAGAAGAAAAGAGTCGAGTGAAGAAGAGAACAAGAGAGTTAATGGGAGAAGATAAAAAAAGAGTTCAGAGTAGAAGAGAAGAAAATAGTCACGAGAAGGAGAAAATGAGAAAGTTTAGGAAGCAAGTAAAGAAGAAAATAAGAGAAACCGAGAGTTGAAAGAAGAAAAGGATTAGAGAAGGAAAGAGTTGAGAAAAAAAGTAGAGTAGAGAAAAATAGAATAAGAGGTTCAAGAGAAGAAGAGAAGAAAACGGTCGTGAGAAGGAGAAAAGAAGAGAGTTAAGGGGAAAAGATAAGAAGAGGGTTAGGAGAAGAAGAGAGTTAATGAGAGAAGGGAAGAAGCGAGTTTGAAGAGGATTGGAGTTTTAGGAAGGAGAGGAAGAGTAAAGAAGAGAAGAAGAGAGTAAAATAGCTAAGAGAACGAGAGAAGAAGAGAGATTAGGAAGCAAGAGAAGAAGTAAAGAAGAAAAGGAGAGAGTTGAGAAAAGAAAGGATAAGAGGAGGAGAGGAGAAAAGGAAAAGAAGAGAACAAAAGGAGAAAGTTAGGAGAAGGAGAGGAGAAGAGACTCAAAAGTTGAAGAGTAGTAGAGAGTAAAGAGGACAAGAGAAGGAGAGAAGTGAAAAATAGAAGTAGAGAGTTAAGAGATAAAGAGAAGAAGATGGTGAAAAGAGAAGGGGAAAAGGTATAAGGAGAGTTAAGGGGAAAAGAAAAAGACAGAAGAGTAGAAAAACGGAAGAAGAATAGAAGAAGGAAAGAGAGAATGAGAGAATGAGGCAAGAAAAGGGAGGAAAGAATAAGAGAGTTAAGAGGAGAAGAGTGGTAAAGGAAGAAGAGAAAAAGAAAGTTGAGAGAGGATTAGAGTTGAAAAAAGAAGTGAGCCGAGAGAAGGAGAGGAAGAGAGAAAATTAGAAGAAAATTAGAAGAGAAGAAGAGAGTCAAGAGAAGAATAGAGTTGAGTGAAGTGGAATAGAAAAGCAAAGAATAAGAGGGTTGAGAGAAAAAGGAGAGAAGAAGATAGGTAGAGCGTTGAGAGAAGGGAATTGAACTTCTAAAAACGAAGATGCATTTTTACAAAATATCACTTTTGTCACGGTACGGTGGTTATCTAATTCGGAACAAACCAACCTTTTCTGAAGAGTCAAAGGTATTCGTTGCGATGGTCCATGTTAAGAGAATGGATGGAGATCGTTCAACGTAGCAAGGCATTTAGTCAAGATGAGTGGTAGAGTATCCTGGAGTAGACCAATGGAGGAGTGGTTGGGATGTATAAATAAGACGCTGGAAAGAAGAGTAATAAAGAGTCTCAGAAAAACAAGTGCTTCCTGTCTCTCATTAATGAGAAAAAAAATAATTTAAATATTCCGAATAGAAGAGTTCAAGACGTTAGAAATCTGTTAGAGGACGATGAGACTTTCCGCTGGGTTTGTGTATCGAAATGTTTTTGATTCTGGACCAGATACGTGGAGAGCAGAGGAGATTAGAGGAAAGGAGCGATTTGTAACAGTAGAATAACCATATCTTGAAAAGCGTTGCTGCATGGGGTTTGATCCTGTCTGCACTAAGGATATGTTCCTGAAATCGTTATCCCGTGATATCGGTCTGCCGGACACCACCGGATATCAGCTCGCCACACGGTCCGTGTTCCGTTCCGTGTCGTTTCGTTCCGCACAGTCAGCCTGCCTTCTCTTCCGCGGTAGCTCAGACGACACGGCTCGTTGCACCCATTGTGCAGCTACTCGAGACAACCTGCCAACTTTTTGCTCCTTTCTCAAAGAAGCGTGGGAGGAAACGCGTGTTTTTCCTTTATTCTCCTTTCCTTTCCTATTCTTCTTGCTTCTCTTATCTCTTTTGCTCTATTTTCGACGTCATGAATGATCCTCCGTGTTTGTTTTAATAGGAGGATCGTTTCTCTCTTCCAAATTGATGCAGTAGAGAAATTAGTAAAATGCAATGGAATTAGGAGGGATTACAGTCAGTGTCGAATCTTTATAAGAAATTATAACACCTTTAGGTCGACTTTTCTGCATGAAGATGTATACATGCTAATTTTGGACCTGCAAAATTGAGTCATTTTGATAAAAATTTGACAATCAGAATAGTAGTAATGATGTCACTATGGGCAAACAGACTCCTACTCCGCTTCTCAGTCCCCTCGAACTTGAATGGTGGCGCCCCCTGCAGGGTTGAAGGGGAGCTAGCGCCAGAGTTCATCGGCAGAAGGAATGACAGGAGTAGTGGAGATCTGTCTCACCAAAGTGACAGAATTACTATTATGAATGATTTGCAACGTCCAAGTTTTACCGTGTCTCTTATCGAAATTTTCGACGCCACATCCCCTGCTTGGGGCGGATGAGCTGCAATATCCTGATTTTCCATGTCGTAGGCTCGTGAAGGTCCCTTATAAAATGAAGCGGTGTGTGCCGGAATCAGGGGAATGAAATATCGTTAAATTATTCGGTAATATCCGCGAGAAACACTCTCAAGCTTTCAGTGGAGGACATCACCTGTTACGGAAGCAAGAAGGGGACCCTCAGGATCTTCTTGGCTTCGTCACCACCCGTGGTGAATATTTTCATAACCTCTATCATAAAACACTCATATAAACAAAAGCTGAGATATTTGGGTTCATGTTTATGAGAGGTTATGTTTTTTCTCTCTTCTGCCATTACTCTTTATTTGATTTATTCGATAAATTTATTTTTCTATCCTATAATACGAATGTGTTTTCATTTGTTGCAGGTATGTTTAAGCTTTAGGAATCTAGATTTGTATCTATGTTTCACCCTGATTAGGTAAGTAAATGAGAACTTTTCTGTTATCCTTTTAAAGAAAGAAGCTACAGACAATTACGAAATACTATTGTTATGGATATAGATATAAGCGTATATTTTCTCAAATATTTTGGATCAGAACAAAAGCTGAAAACGTAAAATTGCCTCCTACGAATCTTGGAGCGCAATCCTAGGAAAAGGATCATCCTACTCGGAAGCATAAATAGGTGGGTTGTTGTGAAACCCGAAGTTACAGACAGGGTACTGAGTTATCATTTTGGTTTCAACCGACTGTTTTCTGATGAAAATATGAATTATTTTCAAATATCAATTTTTTATTTTTTGTTTTCATTCCATCTTATTTTTCATTAAATATTTTCTCAGAGGATTAGTTAATTTTTTCAATTCATCTTTCTTCATAAAAACTTGATTTCGATGAAAAATAACTCTTTTTGGTTGGAAGTCTACTGCTTCGTTGAAAGTTTGTTTTATTTAATATATATTTTCTAATTGAACATGAAGATATTTGGAGGGATATATTTAGTTCAATTTTCATTTTTTCTATTCAAAGATACACAATTGAGGTTGGAAACTGAATTGTCCCGATTGAATGTATTTTTCTGAAAGTTTATTGTGAGCGCTGCAGAGTTGAACAGTTTTGTATCCACGGAGCGAGCAGTTCAAAGACTCGCCTTTATTTCAAGGAAAAAAGGCTTGTTACTCGTGTGAGAGTGAGGAAAAATGTTTTGAGGAAAATAATGACAACGATATGGATCAATAAGGATCGTGCCAAGGAATTAATTTGCACTTCTAGAAGAATAAGCGCGTCGCGTCTCTTGAAGGTTAGCGCTCATAAATTCTCAATGAATATGGATGGGCGCGGTTGGAACACGCATTCTTCTTTTCGCCAATTCGCACGTCGTCAATTTCCCTTTTTTTTCTAAATTTATTTTTTATTATTTGTTATCCTCTCTTTCTGCCGCTCTGGGTCTCTAGGTTAAGACACCTTTATCGCAAAACACGTATGTCGCGAAGCTTGGTGATTTATGTATGGAACGCTCGTAAACTTTTGCTAGGACTATAATCCTTTACGTAAAATTCAACATGGCTCTTATCAAAGCAATCGCGACACTCTTGTTATTATTGTCTCTTTCCAGAATAATTCCCAAAAATACTCTTTTTTCGGTTGAAGTCAAAAAGAAGACCCATTTATAGGCCCAGAAGACTATTATTAGGCAAATCATGTGTTTTTCCTTTTTTTTTTGTAATCTCAATTTCTGTGTGAGAGGATCGACGGACCGCATCGTAGCACAGTTGGGCTAAATAAGATGTCCATGGACAAATTTACTTTTAGCCCGAGCTATTCGACCGATTTTGATCTTATTTTCTTTACATTAGAGCCGATGAAATTTCTAACAAAGTTGTCGAAACACATTTACAAAAATATTGTTAATTTTTTTTATTCAGCAAT
>WSXT02035910.1:0-13534 GCA_011762715.2 Neuroterus valhalla
AAAAACCGCAAATTTCTAGCACTAGTCTGAGAGAAGATAGGTATTAACAATAATAATTTGTTTAAACAATTATTTTTTTAAATTAAATAGAATATCAACTCACTTCAAGTGAAAAGTGGGTAAAAAGTTTAAAATTCAGAAAAAAAAACGCAAGTTCCTATCATCAAGCAAAGAAAATATTATAAGCAATGATGATAAATTGTTTAATTAATTTGTTTTTTAACATTAAATTATAATTACTCTACTCTAATTGAAAAGTGATAAGAAGTTTAGAATTTTAGGAAAAACCGCAACTATGTAGTATTAATCTAGAAAAAGATAGCTATGAACATTCACAATTTGTTTAAACAATTTTTTTTGTAACTTTAATTGATCGTTAACTCGCTCTAACTGTAACGTTGGAAAGAAATTGAAAAATTCAGAAAAAACCTTAACTTTCTAACCCTTTTCTAAGAGAAAGTTGCTAAAAAAATAATAAATTGTTTAAAGAATTTGAATAAACATCTAATTATCAGTATAAAGTAGTATTCCATTTATTTGAAACAATCTGCGTTAAAAAACCGCAAAAAAATCATAATTAGAGCCAAAAACTCGAAAATCCCATTTTTTCACTTATGGGGGTTTTTTGGGACCCTATAAAACAGGCTTATGTGGGTGATATTTTAAAAGTAATATTTTATTCGCATTCTGTGACCAATTGTGAAGAGAAATGGGGCATTTCGAACTCGATTCATCCAAAGTTGATGAATTGATGAATTCAAAACAAAAAATATGCATTTATTTTTTGTGGATTCGAACAAATTTCTGGGCGTTTTGCATAAAAATTCGAAAAAAAATTTTTGTAATGCATTTTCGGACCACCCTATTGAACATACATGGATGTTCGCAATTTTATTATTTCAATTCAAAATCGTCCTAATTCTTGATTTCTTACAATTTAGATTCTGCACAACTAAAGATTGTAATTGTCATATTCTTTCAAATCTTAGTCGACGTTCCTGTTCAGATACCATTAACAGAAGAGAATTTAAATTTGAAGGCTACTAATTTCCATCAATTTTAGCTTCATAAAATCATCATAAATTTTTATGATTCATAATTACAGCACCTATCATCGAAAATTGAGACCTACAAGAGTGCACTCTCTACGTATGACGTTGAAAGATCGTTACCGAACAGCTTCACTTTTTTTACTTTTTCCAAAGTCCGAGTTATGCGTGCCTCAAGTTTTGCGCAACAAGCCTCCCAGGCAGAAAAACTGACACTTTTTTTTCTGCAGTCTACGCTCTCATAAAGGTGATTAGTGAGACGAATCAGGTAGCCCCTGCGACACTTTTCCGCAAATAAGATTCACCATCTCCTTCCACACAAAAGAAACTGGTGAGTCTTTTTCCCGATGATTTTTTTTAACTGTGATTGACAGGTTGTAAGCGAGCTAAAATCCAGAATGGGACTTGATCTTATGAATCAGTCTCCAATTTAATCTTTGAATTCTCAACAGTAAACAAATATTCATGAAGTGGGAAGGACATTGAGAAATTGTTTGAAAGTCTCTTAATTGGCTGATGACTATTGCATTTGTATATCTACTCAGCCTGAGCAATAAAAAAAAATAATTATATAGAATTATGAGGGGAATTGTTAACTCGCGGAGGAAATAGCATTTTGGGTAGTGTTTACAACCAATAATATATGATTATTGCAGAGGTAACGGTCTTAGTAGCATGGACAATTAATTTTTTTTCTTCTCGCAGTTTTCTTCCGATTTTAATAGGATGGAGATTTAGTTCAGAGTTTAGAGAAATATTTTAGGCACGCATTTCTTGCTTTCTTCGCATCCATAAAAAGTTGAGTGCGCATTGCGCAAGAATTACGAGGTATAAAGTGCCGTTACCCGCTTTTAGGTCCAATCCTTTCTCTTTGCGATTTAGGTGCATTTCTGGACTAATTTGTAAAAAAAACATAACAAACGTTTTTTTTTTTTTGTAAAAAACGTAACATAGAAAGTTGAAACTTTCTTTTCATTGGAAGACCATCTCTAATGACTGCATACAATATTTTCATGTTTATAGAGAGTAATTTTCTGTATTTTTACCCAATTTAGATGAACTCCCGCAGATGGACATTTTTTTGAAAAAGGAAACTTTTGTATCTTCTTGAAAAAAGCAGAGAGCATGCGACGAGATTTACGATTGACTTGATTCTTCAAATTGAAAACCAAGGGCGTCCCTTTCAACCATAAGAAATTATGGTAAGACGGCACTGTTTGTAGAGAGGGGTAAAAAGGAAAAGAAGGTCTACGACATAGAATGCGACATTCCAATGGGAAGCGTTTATAATTGTTTTGAAGAAAACTTTCTTTCTGACGTAGAATGCACTTCCTCAAGCTGTTTGATTCGTGTTTCTTGAACGTCTCTCAACTAACCATAAATACCCTTGACATTGCGACGAGTAAGTTTTATTTGAGCAACATACCTATGCGTATATACGCGATGCGTAGATTGCAATAAAACTGAAAGTTGATACGCAATCTCAGCCACCGCACTTGTTTCACTGATTTTATTTCTTACACGATTTCTCAGCAGTTAAAAAATTCATTTTTCTATTTTGGACATCCCAAAATTGCGTATTAAATGACATGGAATACATGGAATGCATGGAATACTTTCA
The DNA here is from genome assembly GCA_011762715.2 of Neuroterus valhalla. Lineage (NCBI taxonomy): Eukaryota > Metazoa > Arthropoda > Insecta > Hymenoptera > Cynipidae > Neuroterus > Neuroterus valhalla. The sequence goes on from WSXT02035910.1 coordinate 2,671, forward strand.
AGTGGTAAATAATCCCAAATGTAAAATGCTTTCAAATTTAAAATGCAGACATCCTCTCATTATTATCAGAGCAGGAAATGCAGAATACAACCTTTTCTGTCAGACAAATCTCGACGACTTTCTCATTCTTATCGAAACTAAAGAAAATAAACTCGCATCCGAGTCCCACGCATATACATACATAATCACTCTTCATTCAAAAAGAAGAGGCCACTGAGACCTGAGTGTCTCATGAATTTTTTGAATTGTGCGAAAACGAATATGTAACGACCCAAAAAAGAGGAGAAATCTCAACTCCCCCCAAAAAAAACTTCACCTACACGGGATTTGTGTGTTTGAGGAAGGTGATTAAACTTCTATATACTCTATGCCCAGTTTTAAGGTTTTTTGAATTGTTTGATTATGCATAGTTAATGTGACAAGATAGAGGACTTGAGGATTCTATTTTTCATTCTTGAATGCACGAGGTGTCAGTGAAATTTATGGGCATAATAAGCAGACGAAACGTGTATTTTTTGAATGGAATTAGGCCTACTGATATGCTAATTTTCATAGTTAAAGAACGCTGTAGCGCATTATGTTCATGACATTTCATTCAAAGATGATGCTGTAACGATGAAGCATTTTAACTTGCTCTTTTTGCTGAGGTAATTGTCCAATTTTTTATGAAATATTAGTTTTAGTTTTGTCTCACACTCTTTCTCCGCACTTTTAAATTTTTTTCTGCTTTTAGACGAAATACACACTATATTTGTGCAAGCCTTACAATCCCATGTAAATTACACCTGTATAGAATTCAAAAGCATCTCACGTCTTTGGAAGGCGTCAGTCTGCTGATCGCAATGATTCTCTGGTTTTGTAATTCTTTTGGACGAGTGTCAAGAACTCGAGAATTCACTGCCAAGGTCTTTTCTGCTAATGCCTGTTAGCTTGCATCTCCCTATTAGATCCATACATTTCATTTGTTTACTTATTTTATTTACTTGTCACTGTAGGTATTTGAATGGATATTTTTTACTTTTGTCCGCCACTCAGTACTTGAAATTTATTACCTTCTCGTCATAATGAGAAGGTATTGGTTTTATGTGAAAATTGACTTTCGCGGAATTTATGAAATCTCCACGTTTTGAGACCTCCTGATTCCGAAAAAGTAACCCCTGGAGATCAAATAGAAAACCAAGAATTCAACGACCAAATTTGGACAAACACCCTCGGGTAAACCTATTAAAAAGAGAAACAGGGAAGATAAAGAAGAGGGAAGATAAAAGAGAGAGCAACCTCCAAATCCCCTTCTTTCTCTTTTTTCATCTTCCGTCCTTTTTCTTCAGGCAGAGAGCAGCCTGCGTCTTCGGGGGTTCTGATGTGCTGGAAGATTCTTTTTTTCCTTGATAAGGGTGTTGGGTGAACACCGAAACGTTTGTAGATAGTAAGGAATTTTTGTTTTTGTGTGTTTTTGAGAAAAAAAAGAACGGAAGATAAAAAAAGAGAAAGAAGGAGATTTGGAGGTTGCTTTCTCTTTTATCTTTCCTCTTTTTTATCTTAACTGTTTTTTTATAGGTTTACTCGAGGGTGTTTGTCCAAATTTGGTCGTTGGATTCTTGGTTTTCTGTTTGATTTCCAGGGGTGGCAAATTTCAACTAAATTTTTTTGGACGCTAATAAGAGATTAGATAGTGTTTTTCCAATTTCAGAATCTCAATTTTTATATTATCCGGAAAAGTAGTTTTTACGTTGGTGTCTGTCTGTCTGTTGTCTGTTGTCATTGTCGTTGTCGTTGTCGTCGTCCTCTGTATACTCCATAACTTTTGAAAGACTAATCGGATTGGATTGCCCTTTGGCACACATTTTGAGGGACCAAAAAGACGAGTCTAGTTCGTTAACCAGTTATTTTGAATGAAAAATCAAAGAGGGGGAGCATTTTGAAAATTTTTTTGGACTTTTTCTTTCAAAACTCAAAAATTGTAAGAACAATTTCATGTAGCACGTGAAAAGTGAAACAATTTATCCTTATGATTTTGTTTGATGGAAACAAAATGGCCAGTGTTGTGGAATTTTTAAAATTCGAAAATATAAAAGGAAATGAGATTTTTTAGCCAAATAACGCAGGATTGAAAAGAAAATCCGAGAGAAAAACGTTTCTTCTTGGGATCCCTACAAGATCGTGAATACAACTTTTTGAAACTTCTCGAAAAATCGAAAATTCCAATTATGATCTCACAAGAAATAATGAAAAATAATCTGTGAACTCGATAACTTTCGAAAGGATGATCATATTCGATCGAGCTTTGGGACCCATTTTCCGGGACCAAAAAGACAAGTCGAGTTCGTCAACCAGTTATTTTGGATGACAAATTAAAGGAAATTTTGGGACTTTTTTTTTACTTTTTTTCTAAGACTCAAAAATTGTAAGTGTGGCTTTTTGTAGCATATAAAAAGTGGAACAACTTATCTGAATTTTTTTTTTTTTTTTGTTAGAAACAAAATTATCAGAGTTGTGGCATTTTTAAAATTCAAAAATACAAACGGAAATGAGAATTTTTAGCCAAATAACGCAAGATTTTCAAAAAATCCGGAGGAAAGAAAGGTCTCTTCTTGGGAGCTGTACAAGATTGTAATACAATTTCTTGAATTTTCTCGGAAAATCGACAATCCCAATTTTGATCGCACAAAAAATAATTTTAAAAAAATCAAAATTTTTATTTTGTAAGCAGACTATTGGAGATACAGAAAAAAGCAAGAGTACTAAAATTGTTTATCTAAAAATAAAAAATTCTAGTTCAAGAACAGAATTGTTCTTCGAAAGAACATCTACAAATCGGGTTTATTTTTTAGCTCGTGAGATGCATAGTTTTGGTACTATTCCAAAAATAACAGCTTTTCAAATAAAATCCAAACCAAAACCTTACGAGATACAAAGAAAAGTTTGAAAATAAAAACTGTTCTTTTTTGATGGGATGCGTGGTTGTTGTTTAAACTGTAATTATATCAATATGAGAAATATACTAACTTAATTTTTCTCAAACAAAACAAGGTACATACACTCTACTTTGACGCTGATCATGGAAAAAAAACAATTTTTTTACATTTTAAGCGTCAAAGTACGTACTGAGATGGAAATAGAGAAAGGGGCTACCGGCTTTTAATGAAATCGTCATTTAAATGCATCTGCATCATAATGTTGAAAATATTAAAAATTTCTCGATTTTGCAATCCGAAAATTTCTAGTTACTTCCCAAACTGTGAGTTTTGTGATTTCTTAAACTGCTGCGTTGAGTTGCGTATATCTTATGTACTTATGCATATTAAAAAATGCTTTCAAATCTTTTTCACGTAATTGAAAATTTATTTTGTTCTCTCTTTCATTTTAACATTATTCAGTATACAAGCTTTCCAGAATATGAAAATTCATTAACAGGTTTATGAGAAATCCCTAAGCTCTTTCTAAGTTGCTATTTTCCTGGACGATGGAACATGCTGGTTTGGAATGAGATCCATCTTTGCAATACTTTAGGTATACAATTGAGTACCTAGAGTGCCCAAAGCATGTTGTTTAATATTCTAGAACTTTATTGCTATCTCTACAATAAAGTCACATATAGCCATCAAGAATGTATGTGTGCTAAAAAATGTTTTCGAGCTCTGAAAGCGTTATTGAAAAGTTTTACCAATCTTCATATTGGTGAGAGATTATTATCCAAGATATAAGATGAATTTTTTCTAAATACATTTATTATTATAATTAATGATAAACTTATTATTATTTTAATAATAATAATTAAGGGAAAAAAAGAAATTCCAGTGTTGGAGTCCTCCGTTTTTTTCAAGTTTTTATTTCTAATTTTAAACTTGAATCAATATCAAATTATGTATTTGAGAATTTAGGAATCGCTGTTTGGAAAATATATTCTGAAATTATCTGATATTTATCAGATTTTTATTTTATCTGGTGTAGTCGTACATATTATTGTGGAATAAATATGCTTATTCTGTATTTTTTTATTTTGCACAACCCCAGCCAGTAGGTCCTGCTCCTGTATGACAACCACCTGTAATGAAAATGATTTGAGTAAAATAAAACTGAATAAAGAGTGAAACACGCTCAAAGAAATTCCCTCTTGTATCAAAAGCATGTGGTTTGGTACAAATGGAATTCCCTCCTTAATTTAATCTTGAGAGGTTTTTCATTCGTCTCTTAAATAATCTTTTTATACCAAACATTATCCTTTTGCCGAGAACCACAGCTAGTATTGCAGTAAAATGATAATTACATGATTCAAAATGACACAGAGAAGAGAATGACATGTGTTTCAAAACGCTTGCATGGGCTTAAAGCTACAAAAGTGTTGTAGAATCCAAAAACATAACACCAGTGATTTTTCTGATTTTTGCTAATAAAGAAGAAGCATAATTTTGTCAAACCTTGTTGCCAAGCAATTATTCTGCTGACATATGAAGGTGATGGTCCTTTTGTTTTCGAACACTTCCACTGATTATCGCCATTATCGTTTATATTCGATGATGCTACGATGCATGTGGCTGTATATAAAAAAAACTGTCTTTATCAACGATGTAAATCAAAGCAGGCAAACTTTGGGCTATCAAGAATTTTCTGACCCTAGAGTTCTATAAAGTAATTTTTCAACTTGAGGAAGAATAATTATCTTCAAGATTTTTAAAATTCAATTTCTATAATCTTTCGTTCAAAATTTCTAAAGGTAGATTTCTACAAATATATTTTTGAGGTTAAGATGGCTGTAGAGTAAATAGCACAGAAAACCTAAACATTTTTCCCGAATTCATTTGAGGCCATGTTGAACTTACCCGATTCCTACCTTACCGACATCTTTTTTTTGCAACAACTCACGTCCGCACCGAAATAGATATCGAGTTGATCTTTTGGGGAAAGCCTTAGAAAACAATAAACTACGTTTGTATACAACATTTGGTTCAAAATTTTGAAAAAAAATTCGCAAACCAATTTTTTTTTGTAAGTTATGAAAAATGGATAATTTGGGTCACGTGACCCATGTTTAACATGGCCTTAAGGAATTTTTGTAAACACCGCACAGTGGAAAAAAAGGATCGGAGCTTTTCTTTTTGAAAATACTCATGAAGAATCGTACTTTAACGTAGAGGTGCACGTTTTTTGAATTTGTTATTCAATAAGTCAATTGTTATAAACAAATTAATGAATACAACTGTTAAGTTTTGCCTTTTCGGATTTCGAATGTATTACTTACACAGATTTTGTTATAAGAATGTGAAGAATCAATTTTCAATTGCGAACAAGCACCAAATAACAATAATAAATGATAGTTTGAACAATTTTTATAAACCAATTTACATATTTGGCATATCTATGTTCCGAAAAATTTCACTTTCTGTGGAATCATCCACCTTCATTCAAAGAATAAGAATATTACACATTAGATTTCCATGAGATAACAGTTGTTATTGTTATAAACAATTTTGATAAACAAATGAACTTATTTGTCATATCCGTGCATCGAAAATAGTCTTTTCTGTGGAATCATTTATTTTCACGTGAAGAACAAGAATAATACACATTAGAGTTCCATTAAACAACATTCGTTATTGTTATAAACAAATCCGATTATTCGGCATATCTGTGCATCAAAAATTTTCCTTTTCTGTGAAATAATTTATTTTCATCCAAAGAACAAGAACATTACACATTAGAGTTCAAAGAAACAACGTTTGACATTGTTACAATGAATTTTCAATAAACAAATTCTTCTATTTGGCATATCTGTGCATCGAAAATTTTCCTTTTCTGTGGAATCATTTATTTTCTTCCGAAGAACATGAACATGACACATTAGAGTTCAAAAAAACAACGTTTGACATTGTTATGAAGAATTTTTGATAAACAAATTCTTTTATTTGGCATATCTGTGCATCAAAAATTTTCCTTTTCTGTAGAATCATTTATTTTCATCTGAAGAACAAGAACATTACACATTAGAGTTTCATGAAACAACATTTGTCATTGTTATAAACAAATTCACTTATTTAGCATATCTGTGCATCGAATTTTTCCTTTTCTGTGTAATCATTTATTTTTATCTGAAGAACTAGAATATGATTGACATATTAGAGTTCCATGAAACAACATTTGACATTGTTATAAATAACTTTTGACGTTTGGTAGAGAAGCTGGAATAATATTATGGAATACGTTTTTATATCAATGTAGCCAATTGCAGTAACACTAAGATAAGTGAATTTGATTGCATTATTTGTTGATAACAATGATAAATTATGTTAGATGAAAGTCAGTTGTGCACAAATTCTATTCTTTAGATGAAATGGAATGATTCCAAATAAAAGACAAATTTTCGATAGATGTAAATGACGAATAAGTGGATTTGTTTATAAAAATTGTTTATGACAATGACAAATGTTGTTTTATGGAACTCTTATGTGTAATATTCTTGTTCTTCAGATGAAAATAAATGATTGCACGTAAAAAAAGGAATTTTAATGCACAGATATACCAAGTAAGGAAATTTGTTTATAAAAGTTGTTTAAAACAATGGCGAATGTTGTTTCATGGAACTCTAATGTGTAGTATTCTTGTTCTTCAGATGAAAATAAAAGATTAAACAGAAAAGTAAAGTTTTCAATACACAGATATGCCGAATAAAAGAATTTGTTTATCGAAATTGTTTATAACAATGACAACTGTTTCATGGAACTCTAGTTTGTAATATTCTTGTTGTATAGATGAAATAAATGATTCCACAGAAAAGAAACATTTTCGATGCAAAGATGTTCCAAATAAGTGAATTTGTATATAAAAATTGTTCAAACTATTAACTATAATTGTTGTATGGTGCTTGTTCGCACTTAAAAATTAATCCTCCACATTTTTATAACAAAACCTATGTAAGTAATACATTCGAAATCTGAAAATGCAACAGGTAACAGTTATATCCATTAATTTGTTCATGAAAATTGACAAAATACAGGATATTCATCTACAAGTTACATTTTTATTCAAAAAGGGAACTTCACTAATTTTACACCTTTGTGAAGAAATATCGATGAATGAGGCTATGTAAATATCGCAAATATAACCAATTGCAAATTATAAGTTAAATAACAAATTATTGAATAACAAATTCAAAAAACGTGCACCTTTTTGTTAAAGTACGATTCTTCATGAGCATTTTAAAAAAAAAAAGCTCTGATCCGTTGAAAATTGAGAAGTCGGCTGATTTTTGTCCCATAAAAGCGCTTTTTTCCCACTGTGCACCGGGGCGATTGCAGCGCTTCCATGGAATAGGTCAACAGTTTCTAAAAAAAAATCTATAGAATTCTATGGACACATCGGAATTCTTCTATGAAGTAATATATTTTAGAACGAGAATTAGAGACTGTAATTGAAAAAAAAGAGTCTGGGCTGTTTTTGGCCTCAGAATGGTTAAAAGGAAATTTGTTTTCCGGAAGTAGAATAAAAAAATGTCAATGCTGAACAATATCTCATATTGGTCGAAAAATAATAAAATCAAAGTTCGTATCTAGGTGCCAGGCTTACCCATAGCCGCCTCTATTTTCATCTGTTCACTTTTGTGAACGAAGTAACAGAGAAAGGCAAAAATCAGCAACCGCATGTCGGCAATATCAGAAGGCTTCAAATTGAATTGCTTTCGATTTCCTGACAAAATAACTGATCATTTCTCTAGTCATCTCGCTTTATATATCCCAAAAAGTACTTCTGTTCTTTTATGAAGGTTGTAAACTGTGGCAATCGTAAGAAAGCTGAATGAGCATTGCATATTACGCGTCTAGATAAGAAGCTCTGTCATCATCTTCATGTGAAAATTATTTACTGCACAAATACCTACTTCGTATGACAATAACATGTTTATGGGGCACTCACAATAAATCGCGATGTGTCTGCATGGGATTTGCTTTACCTTCTTTGATAGAAAATGTAAAATGCATCAAAAATAACAAACTATTAAAACTTACTACTCTAAATCTGAAATAGTGAATTTCACTATTTCATAGTGAATTCTCACTATTTTAATTTAAAAAAGTGGGTCACTATGAAATAGTGAAATTCACTATCTTAATTAGTGGTCTTATGGTGTCACTAATTCAATTAGAAGATTTCACTAATGTGGAAAGTGGTTACCACTAATTCAAATAGTGGATTAGCTACAGTCACAGGTCTTGAGAAAAATAATGAATGCAATATTATTTCAATCAATCGTATTTATTGAATGCAACTCATTCTGAATCTTTCTCGCAATTTTTTCGTTATTCATAACTTGAAATAAACGACTCCCCATCATAACGAGTCTATTTGTCTTATTAATACAAAGAAATAATATCTAATAATAATAATAATAATAATGAATTTCCCCAAGTTTAAAAATTGCTGAAATATAAGAATCCCGAATAATAAAATTCCTGACAGAACATCGTCCAATCATGGAATATTTGGAGTAGGGAATTTCCAAATCATAAAATTCCTGAAAGGAAACAATTAAATATCATTTATTTGTTGAAAATAGGAAAATCAAATATATATTCATTGAAGAACCTAATTTTTCTTAATGTTTACAGTTTTAAAAACATTATTTTTTCAATTTAAAATAACAATACTCGAAGAAAATGTATTTCTGGATGAACAATTTTGTTTGAAAAAGTGCATAGTATTCAGAAAAATTATGAAAAATGTTAAGGAATTCGAATTTTTAATATTTTTTTTGTTCAATTAAATAGAAACGTAGAGATAAATCATTGCTGAATTATGACCTGAAGTTAATTAGCACGCGTATTTTAATTTATTTTTTGAATACAATTTTCGTACACTGATTCGTATTTTTAATTCAAGAAATAATGTCGTCAATTTTATAATTTCAGGAGTTTCAATATACGGGAATTTTTAAATTTGCAATTTCACAATGTCGGGAATTTCATTTTTCTTGATATTTCAGTCGTCCCTTCGAATCTTAGAAAATTTTCGTAACTTTCGCATCTTGAAAACGAGCAGAAAAATATTTAGAAACGCATCGATGCTTTATTATTGAAAAAAGATGTACATCTATTCTGTCAGTTTAAAAATATATTATATGTACTTACTTCTTAGAATGGGTGATTTAATTGGCCGGTTCACTGTGATATTCAATAGAGATATTCTCACATAATTATGCACGACTAAAAAAACGATTAATTTCTGCATTTTAGACAAATATTATTTTGAGAAATTATTTCTTTGAAAATATATTCATGACACGAGCTACTATTGAGTATTATAGTTATATCATTGACTTATAAGTATATTTCAAATTTGTCTGGTCGAAAATAAGGAATTGAGGTTATTTTTCCTTCATTTCAGTTCCACTATTTGAATTATTCATTTTTGACGAATTGAGTGCTAGTGAGAATTGCACTATGACAATAGTGAATTTCACTAATTGAAATAGTGCAAGAAAACGAATTCACTTTTTCAATAGTGAAATAACTTTCACTTATTCAAGTAGTGAAATTTTCACAGTTTCAGACTTAGAGAGTGCGTATCCTGTCGACTATGATAAAGTTGATATCTATTTTGTAGTCAATAAAACGAAGTTTATCTAAAATTATTCAGAATAACCTGCATTTTCTAGGAATTCGAAGTATTTAAAGCTATAAAGAAATTAAAAATTTAATATTTGTTATTGCATATTTTTGTAGCATTTATATTGAATCGCCAAAGACTGAACTTTTTTACTTTTCACTGAAGAATATTCTCAAATTATATATACATTACATTGTACAAATATTTCCAAAAAGGGTAAAAATAAATATTTCAACGATTTATTTGATTTCAGTTGCAGACTTTAAATTATTTCCTCATATTGCAGAAAGCTGAATTAATGTGGAGGATGACCTAACATTTTACGAAAAATTTTATGCAAAATAGTAATAATCAGATACCATTATTTGAAATCAACTTTGATAAATAAATTTCACCGCAATATACTGTTGCTGTAAAAGTACTTGTTCTCAAAGTGCTTGAGTAATGATTCAAGATATGAGAGAATCGATGACTCATTAGAAAATATTATATCAGAAATAAAAAAGATTCGATTTTATTATGAAATTGATTCTCATGAAGATTTTTATAGCAACTGTAAATTGTAGGATATCTCTACTATGCATCGTTCAAACTCACTTCATCAAGGTCGATTACAAATAACAATACATATTTATTACCATTGTGCATAATATTTTTCAAAAAAATATCAGGTTATCCTCGGCAATAATTCAGCTTCCTAGAATATGAGAAAATATTTCAAAATGCTAGAGATGGAATCAAATAAATCGTCTTAATAATCTGTTTCACCATATTTAAGAATGTTTCACACTGTTCTGTATAAATAACCATACATATTTCGGAAATATTTCTGACGTTCTTAATAATAAACATGGCTAAATGTCACTCCAGCCGGGATTTCGGTAGGTTCCATTCTGCTTGAAATAAAAAAACATTAACAATAAAACTGTCTGGTCACATAACCCTGGATCATTTTCATCCTCTTTAAAACTAAAAGGTTGTGGACTCAATAAAAAAAGGCCGCGTCTCGTCGTCCCGAATTTCGGGACGACAAGCCTATTTTCGCCATTTGGCCAGTCGTCCCGAAAATGAGGCACATAATATTAATTATACTCCTTTCTGGTGGACAAAAATTAGGAAAACCACTGGTAGTCTTTAGTACTACTCAGTATTTTTATCTTTGCTTCATTGTTTGCTCAAATTCTCTCATTTTTCGAGGATAGAAAAACTCGCAAATAATCTCGCGCGCATACAGGTGGAGAGAGTCGGACCCTATGATTGGTTGGCTGCT
>WSXT02035920.1:0-13534 GCA_011762715.2 Neuroterus valhalla
GATCGAGTGCGCAGCACGAGACACGCGATGAGAATGTATTTGTTAAAGCCGGAGAAGCTTTAACAAAAGAGAATTCAAACTCATCAAAATAAAGTAGTCGACATTTCGCTTTTGAGTTTCACAAGCTTTTTATACAACTGTAGGGAATTAAGAAGGCCGAGCGCCAAATCCCAAATAAGGCCAAATCCCTTTTGCAGGAATCTGTTAGAAATTTCTACATAACTGACCAAACAAGAACTAGTCAATTTATAAACAAAATCTTAATATAAAAACCATCTTTATGGGTAATAATTTGCCTTTTTGGCTTGACGTTGGACTCTTTCGTCGAAAATTCATCCTTTTCGTTGGAGATTCATAATTTTAGTTAAAACTATAACTATTCTGTTAACTCCGTTTCTTTGGTTTAAAAATTAATTCTTTCAAATTTAGAGGTAATTATTTCTTTTTTGGTTTAAAATTAATGTTTTTAATATAAAATTTTTCTTCTCTAGTTGGAAATTCATTGTTTTTTGGTAAAAATGTCATCTTTTTTGTTGAAAATGCATCCTCTTAAGCTGAAAATGCAAATGTTTGGTTCAAAATTTGTCTGTTTCGGTTGAATTGAACTGTTTTATAGTTGCAATTGGAATATTTTTGCTTTTTTATAATTTCGTTGAGAATTTAACTTATCAGTTGGAAATTAGTATTATTTTGAAGGAGAATTAATTTTTCAAACTGATATTCTTATTATTCCATTTCCAGTTAAGAAGTAACTATACATTTCCAGTATATTCAACTCAACTGTTTTTTTTTTAATTAAAAAAATTTTGTTTAGAATATCAACTATTACATGTTTTTATAAGAATATATAATTTTTAATAAATATTGACAATATGCTTTTATTTTCGGTTTGGAAATTGAACAAATTCACACGTAAATGAAACTATCGATTTGAACATGAAATATTTTAAGATTTAGGAGCTTTGTTGTCTTCTCTTGGTAGAAAACTCGAAATTCATTACTCTGGTTGGAAATCAAACTGTTTGATTTCAAATATTTATAAAATTAATAAATATTTCCAATATTTCCATAATTTTTCTCTTTAAAATTCAATTATTCCATTTTTTAGTGGGAATTTATTCTTCAAGGGTTAGAAATTTGGATATTCAAATACTTGTTTGAAAGATGAACAATTTGATAGAAAAATTTTTTGGCTTGAAAATTGACCAACATTCATAAAATAATTTATCTCGTGGAAAATTCGTCTTTTTGGTAGAATATTATTCATTAGAATTAGAGCCATTAGAAAACGTTAGAAATTAGAAACATTATTCATTAGAAGAAAATTAATTTCTGTGGTTGGAAATTGAACTATTTGGTTAAAAATTCATCTTTCATCGTGGAAATTCAACTAGTTTGATAGAATTCAAACAATTTGTTCAAAAGCTGATTATTATGAATTTATCTTTTTGTCAGGCTTTAAGTGTAATGTTTTATTTGAATTTGCTTTGAATTTCAAATAATTCAAATCTTTCAATTTCGGCCCAATCGTTTTCAAATTCTATCTGAATGCTTCAAATTGTTATTCATTGCAGTTTCATTTAAAAAATCCAGATTGTTCAACCTCGTAAAGATGACTAAGAAACTGAAACAACTTTTGATCGTAAATCAAGTCCAAGACTTTGTTTTTTATATTCTCAAAAGAATCATCATTTCTTTACGAAAAGGTTCAACTGAACTTCATAAAATTTGTTTTGGTTTTGATTTGATAATGCTTCTATATTCAATGGTTAGAATTCAAAAACGTGTATCTAAAAATAAATGATTCAAAAAAATAGTAATCCTTTTAATTGAAACTACAATTTTCCATTTAATCGATTTAAATTAAATTTCAATTCAAGATGAGAAAAGAAACTCAAAGGGGCAATTTCATACTTATTCAATTACAATAATTTTTTATTATCATATATGCGATTCCATTGCCTTCAATCGTTATCACTTGAATAAGTAGCTTTTTCTTTTTGAGAGAATGATACACAATAATTTATTTTTAACTTCCAGAATCAATTGAAATAATATTGATTAATATTTTCAGCCGAACTCATTAGTTCGAGAAATATCGAAAACCATAAGCATCCTTTTCTTGCACACAAAAGTGCTAGAAAATGTTTTTTATTTCGAAAAAGAAACAATTTTTAATATTTTAACGGCTGAAAATATTCATTCAATCGATTTTAGATTCAAATATTACATTATTGTGTATCCTTTTCTTAAAAACAAAAATCTAATTATTTAATTAATAGTGATTGAAGGCAACGGAATCGGAAATATAATAGTTTCTTATTTAATCTGTCATTGAAATCGATTATACGGAAAATTTTAGTTGCAATATTTCCTTATTTTGCTGAAAATTTAATTATTTTGTTAAGAAAGTCTAAATTTAAGGTCAAGATTTCATATAATTGATCGAAAGTTCAACTGCTCTGTGCAAAATTAATTTTTCTAGTTGAAAATTCGAAATGATAAAATGTGGGTAAAAATTCTTTAAAAAAAATTTATTTCGTGTATTCAACTATTTGGTTGGAATTGAACTTTTTTGTTAAAAATTCAACTATTTTGGTAGAAAGTTGAAGTTTTTGTTCAAAACTCAAACTGTTTATGCAAATTCTGAATTTCTGAAAAGAAAATACAATTTTCGAATAAATAAAAGAAAATCATTAGTGTGAAATGTTAATTTTTCTTTACGAAATTCGTCTGGATCTAAAATATCAACAATTCGGTAGAAAATTGAACTATTTGGTCAAAAATTACCTTCTTGGTTGAATATTCATATTTTTGTTTGATAGTTCTACTATTTTTGCGGAAAATTTAGCTACTTGGGTATGAATTGACCCTTTTTTGAATATTGAAATATCTGGTGGAAAATAAACATTTTTGTTATAGATAATTTTTTGGTGTTGGAAACTCGCCATTTGTGTAGTAAATTGATCTTCTTAGCTTGAGATTCGAAAATTTGATGTAAAACCAACTATTTGGTTATAAATCAATTTTTTCTTTATGAAAACTCATAACTGTTCTGTTGATAAAAAAGTTCTTTTTGGCTTCAGGATGTTTTCTTAAAAAATCGTCTTGTTTGGTAAAACATAAATCTTGATGATGAAAAATTTGTTGGAATTTCGTTGAAAAGTCGTCTAATTGGTTCAGTTTTGTTAAAAACTTATGTTCCTCAGTTTGAAATTCGGCTTTCAAAGGAAAATTTTTTTTTTGCACAAAATTTCTTCTGTGTAGTTCAAAAATCCAGATACTTCGTTGAAAATTAATTTATTGTGGTAAAGCGTAACAGTGTTGTTAAAATAATGAAAATACTGTAATATATATGAATAAGTATGAAATTGACATTTTTCGATTTTCATTTATTCTTGAATTGAAATTTATTTGAAATTTTAGTTGCTTTTTTGGAGATAGAAACATGTATAAAATGTATGAAAATTAAATGCATAAAAATTAAAAGAATTCAAAAAACTTCGATACCTTGTTTTTACTGAAGATTTCAAAAAGACTTCAGAGGTTCAAAAGATCTCAAGGAGATTTCAGGAAGGTTAGTTTACCATATATTTCGAGAAAAATCAGAGCCTGAATCCAATTATTTTCATCAGTGACAAAAATGAATTCTTATGAATCCAGAAATTGAAAATTCGCCACGGATTATTAAAATAATTGTTAAGCCTTTGGAATAGGTATCCCTTTGATAGAATCCTATGATTATTTTGCAACATTATGCCAAAAAATGTTGACAGATTCAAATAATTTAAAAGTATTCCAAAGAATTTGAAAGATTCTAGAGAATTTTAGAAACTTTAAATTAATTATCAAGGTGGGTCAAGAAGTTCCATTGAATTTCAAAAAAAGAAGGTTTTCAAATATTTGAGGGTAAGCTTGGAAATTCTAGGATGAAAGAAGATTCTGAGGGCTTTGTAAAGAGTTCTTGAAAGTTTCAAGTAAGTTCAAAAGATTTCAAAAGATTTGAAATATTCCAGGGAAGGGAGAAAAATCCCAAAGAGTTTTCAATTGATTCCAATAATTTATAGGTACTCTCTAAATTTTCTGGAGTTAAATTTAACTCCAATGGAGTTACAGTTTACTCTTCATGAGAATTAAAACACAGCCATTCTTTATGGAGTGATTTTTAACTTGTTTCTTGGAGTAGTTGAGTGCACTCCAAAAATGGAGTAAGCTCTTTTGACACTTTTTGGAGTATAAATGTAACTCTTTCGAGAGTTAGATTAAAACGTTAGGGAGTAACTCTTTAACTCGATATGGAGTAAAAATAAAAACTTCTACAAGACTTCTCCAAAACTGCATCAGTTCATCACTATTTGCCATCGAATCCTGATGGGGGAAAAATTATTATAAAAAACAATAATTTTTGAAGTAGGAAAAGCCTATTGTGATACAGAATAAAACTTACAACAGGGAAAGTATCCATGATGCATGCAAACTAAAAAAACGAAAATGCGGTTCAGATAAATATTAGCCTATAATCAATTTGATTTTTTCCAATCTCGATGGTATCAACGAAAAGTGTTGAAAATAACCACAATTGAATCTGACGGAATAGAAACATTCGACAACTTTAGAAAAATTCTCCTTATTTCGATTTTGTTAAAAATTCTAACCTAAAATGGCAACAGATTGTAAGAAACATATCTATTGATATTTTATGGATTTTACACCATTGGAAGGAAGGAAACAGATATCTAAAACGTATCAAATATATGAATATAATAAAACTAACAGGTCTAATGTTTGAAAAATATACACAATGTACCTGCAAGAAAGCGCCAACACCGAACGTCGGACCAGCTGTTATTGCTTTTACTTACACTAGTATGGAGTAAAAATTTACTCCTGATGCTGGAGTATAGATTTTTACTCTAAACATGAGAGTAGAAGTAAAGAATATACTCCGTATAGAGTAAAAAATTACTCTACACGTCGGGTGAAATGTTCTAATCCTTGCTTGGGAGTGAAATATGTTACTCCAACTCAAAAGAGTAAAATTATGACTCCAATAGAGTGCTTATTCACTCCAATTAGAATTAATTGGCAATTCACTCCAAACTATTTAATATTAATATTTCAGTTTTAAAGTTCCATAAGATACACATAAATTTTCAGGACGTGTAAGGTTTGAAAATATTTCAGAAGATTCCGAAGTATTTCATGATATTTCCGAGGATTTCAATTAATTCAAGGGAAACAGTTTATTGTCAATAATTTTGAAGTTTTAAAAACTTTATTTAGATACCAAAACAAAGAGGAAGCGAAAACCTGAAAATAGGTTGTCCCTTTGAAATTGACATTGAAAGCACAATGGCGGAGGGGTTAAGGTATCGATTACTATCGATTAGATAACGCGGCAAAATCGATATTTTCAAATCTGAATTTTTGCAAAACTACAGTACTCGCTCTTTGGGAAGGAATGGTTTCATGACATGAGCTACTATTTATTATTAGAGTTACATATTTGTTGTCCTCTGACTCACCTATTTCTCAAAAAACATCTTCTGCATTGGCTGTAATAAACATTGCACATGATTATGAAATCTATACTCAACGATCTATCATCAAGAGTGGATAATCTTTCCATCTAAGTCAAGAACAATATCAAAAAACTGCCAAAACAAGATACGATTCTCTCGAATTCTAAAACAAACTCATCCATCTTCTTCTAGACTCTAGATCTTGATCGCATCATGTGACTGGATATCGAGAGAAGAGGAGGATCGGTACCAGGTTCTCCAGTGCGACAGTTGGTCCCGAAGAGGATGGCCGCTGATTACTCGGAACACTTAGCCTCTTAGAGATTGCCCACCCCATGGTTCTCCCATGACGAATCCCCATGACTTGGAGGAGTCCAACCTTCCAACAAGATTTCTCTCTTCCAACAAGATTTCTCTCTTCTCTCTCGGGTTTTCTCACCTCTTGGATCCTCGAATCATCCAACCAGGTTCTCCAGAGGGTCGGACCCACAACCAATCCCGACTGATGATCTCTGGTCCAGAGCACAACCTCCTTTCTCTCAGGGCAGTTTCATTAGTACCACCTTCTCGACCTAACCACAGGGGATCTTATTATCATGTATATACATAAGGGCACTGGCACCGCCCCTTTCCGATAAGAGAGTCATGCTTCATTATTTCTTGGGAATCATTAAGCGAGACAAACCCCTTTTGCTCCAACTGGACCCTAAAACACCCACTTACTGGCGCTTCTCTCTCGCTATCGTCTTCCATCTCGGACTATCTCAGAGGGGAACAAGAAGAGAGGATGTTGTACCTCTCCGTCTGGACGGGGATTTATCCATTCGAGAAGATCCAGTCTCTCTTTCTAGGCTCTCCTTCTTCTTTTATTTCTAGGCTCTCTCTTCCTCTCGTAGTCCCTCTTCCTCTCTCAGTGTCTCTTCCTCTCTTAGTCTCTCTTTCTCTCTTTCTGCAGCGCCAACCCCCTACTATCTTCCCTCCTACCTCCCTCCCACTCCTACCTCTCTTGCACTCTCTCTCTTCTTTCTCTCTCTCCCTCTCTTCTTTCTCTCTCGCTCGATGGCTCTTTTTAATTCAACGATGCAGTGTGGTGCTGCCATCTACTATTTGCCGGAACTAAACGTTTTTAATGCGACGGCTAAAATGGTGTTGATTGTTTACAGTTTTCTCCACTTTGTCCGGAAATTAGTGGTATTTTTAATCCTTTTTAGAAGAAGGAGTATCCTCAGAGGCAAAATGCATCAAGAATTATTTTGTTATTAGAACAACTTGCATGAGTTTTTTGGAGTGATTGATCGAAACTAACAGGTATTAAATATGTTTGGAATAGGTTTTTTCTCCCATTTAGAAATTTCCCTGTTCGTCTCTATTTAAATCCGGTCTCTGATCAGGTTGTAAATGGAAAAACTGGAGTTGTATTTTCCAGTCAGGTCCCTTGGAAAGACTTTTGGGATTTTCCATTTTTTGAGGATAGAAGAACTGTGATCGTCTAGTTCGGCCCAAATCTTAGGTTGGGCCCTGATTAGAATAGAAGAAACATAAATTTCGAATCAGAAACTGTTTTAATTATTCTGACATAAAAATTTAATTCCAGGGTTGGAGGTTCAACTATTTTGTACAAATAACGATTTTTGTTTGTTTGGAAGTCCTTTTGGGTATGATTTGCGTTCTTTTTGAGTTGAAAATTCAACAACTTTGTTAACCTGTCATCCTTCTTGGTCGAAAATTAGATTGTTTAGTTTGAAATGTTCAAATTTTGAGATGTGAAATGTAACGGTTTGAAGATTTTACAGTATGATTGGAATTTGTTTTCTTCTTAGCTGAATTTTCTAATTTCTATATTACTCAGCTCTTTTGTTGAAAATTCAACTATTTGGTTAAAGAAGATATCTGTTTGCTATTTTCAACGATTTGTTTTGAGAATGACTTTTTGATGATTATCAATATTTTCGGATGGAAAATCTAACTATTTTTCAAAGAATTCGTGATTTTGACTTGGACAATCTTTTTTTGAAGTACAACATTTTTTCTGAAAGGGATGGGTTTTGTTGGAAGTTCAAAAATTGGGTTGAATATAAGCTTTTTTGTTGAAAATCAATATTGTCGGATTGAAAGTTCAACTTTTTTATTGCAAGCTCAGCAATTTGGTTATAAAGAAACTTCTCTTTTGAAAAACGAGATTTGTGGATAGAAAATTTAACTCTGTCATCAGAGATTAGTCAAAAAACTTTTTTTGTTGCATATTTGTCTTTTTATGGAATAATTTCTTTCTCGTTGCCGAAGTTTAATTATTTTTGAATTTGATATCCAAATTCTTCTGCTGTAAACTTAACCATTTTTGTTAAAAGTTGCATTATTGAATTTAAAATAAGCTTTTTTGTTGAAATTTCATATTTTCGGGTTAAAACTTCGATAATTTTGGTCGAGTACAACAATTTTCGTTTGAAAAATTTCGCTTTTGTTGAAAGTCCAACAACTAAGTTGACAATTGTCTTTTCTTCGAAAATCCATATTTTTGAATTGAAAATTCAACTGTTTTATCAAAAAATTGTGTTTTTTGCATAAAATGTTCTCAAATTAGGTTTTCTTGTCAACTGAAAATTCTCCCAATAGGAAATCCAACTTTTTCGTTGAAAATTCATCTATTTTGGTGAATCATTCAACAATTTGGTAAAATACGAGCTTTTTTCATTAAAAATCCATATTTTAGGGTTGATAATAACTATTTTGTAGAAAATTCGTCTTTTTGTTCGAAAAAATCCATCTTCCTGCTGCAAATTCATATATTCATGTTTCGAAAATCTCATTTTTTCTGAGAAAATTCATCTTTTCGGTTGAAAATTTCAATATTTTGTTGAAAGAGATTTATTTTGTTGGAATTTCAAAAATTTGCCATAGAATAAACTTTTTTGTAGGAAAAGTCTTTCTTAATTAAAATTATACCTAAAATCAAAAAAGTTTAAGTTTCCACTGAAAGAAAAAATTTTTTCAACCAAGAGGAATTCTTCAGGCAAAAAGAATACAAATTTCGAGCAAAATGTTGAACTTCCAATCCAACAAGATAAATTTTTTACAAAAAAGTTGAATTTTCAACCTCAAATCATGAAATTTCAATAAAATATCATTTTTATCCTAATAGTTGAATTATTTTGACTGAAAAATTATTTTTACGCCAAAAAGGTATAAAATTAAAAACAAAATGTTTAATTTTCACAGTTGAAAAATCTTCAAAAATAGTGAAATTTTCAACCCAAAAATATGAATTTCCAACAAAAAGGAGAACTAGAAAAAGAATTTTCAACCAAATAATTCAATCGTCAACCAAAACAGATGGAGGTCTAAGAAACAGTATAAATTTTGACAAAAAATGATTGAATTTTACCAGAATGGATAGATTTTCCACCGCAAAAATTTTGTATTCAAGAAAAAAATCAATGTCAACCAATTATTTGAATTTACAATCCAGAAAGACAAATTTTTTACAAAAATTTGAATTTTCAGCCTGAAAATATGAATCTTCGACAAAAGAGTTGATTTTTTACACAAAAAAGAAAATCGAGAAGCCAAAAAACTTTACATCAGCAAGAACAAATACAAACAAACTGTCGAATTTTCGAACCGAAAAGACAAGCTTTTTATGAAAAGGAACCAAGTATAATTTAGTTTGAAAGTCGTTCGATCTCAACAAAGAAATTTAGTTCTTAGCAGAAAACTCTTCAGGTTTCGAATCCAGAACTTTAGAAACAAAAGAAAGCACAATAACATTTCTTCATATCGATTTGGTACTTGGATTCCATGCCAATATATTTATTCTTTTTAAATAATATTTTTTCATTTTATTTATTTTTTTAATGATTTTGCATCGGTCACTCGAGATTCAAATTTTTAGGAGGGCAAAGATCTCCTGCTGCAACATCTTATGCAAAACACGATTGTTAAATATTGATGCTGGATAATCATAATATACAGTTTCAGAAGCACACATCATCACGTATTACTATCAATTTTTGATGAACATCCACATTAAATAATTTAATCATCACTGCATTAATAATGAATCGCCTAATGAATTGTAAATGTTCTCTCTTGAATACCTTGTGGTTTTACTTCTCTTTCAAGAAATTGTACTACTGATGCACTCATCATTCTTTATGATTCTTTGTTTTGTTAATGAGTTAATAAAAATTGAAAAGAAATAAGCAAAAATACTCTCAAAGGACTGATCTACAAGCCACCAGAAAACATCAGGAGACGTCCCAAAACGTTCTTGAAACATAGGACATCTTTGAAATGATGTTTGACCTGACTTAGGAACATTTTAGAAATGTTCTCAAGATGTCTTTTGACTTGCACATCTAAAAAATATTTTCACGACGCGCTATTAAGTTTCCTTAAACTTGTGCTAACTGAAAAGATATTCAAATCATTGCTTAAGTCCTAATCATCAACTATCTGTACAACTACATACTTCCGAAAAATTGAGGTAATCATTCAGTTTCATAAGAAGCTCTACATCCATGATTATGAATGACCCAAGTTAGTGACTTCCGTCGTCATATTATCAAATATCACCCTAATGTTATTTTTAGAACATTCTTTACCAAATCAAAAACATTACAAAGATCAATCAAATGAACTTCTATCCTTTATCTACAGGATCCTCTCAAATTATTCTCTTAATTTTTGCACACAAGAACTATCTGCAATCTACTTCAGGCACTAAAGCAATCACGATCTTTGTGTTAGATCGTCATCCGATTGTGATCCCTAGAATATTCTTTTACAAATAAAAAACATTACAGAGTTCAATCAAAAGAACGTATCCTCTTGACTGCTTCTCTTGATTTTCGCACACAAGAACCATCTGCAATTTACTTCAAGCACTAGAACAATCAAGATTTTTGTGTTAGATCATCATCCTATTGTGATTCCTAGAACATTCTTTTACAAATCAGGAACATTATAAAAATCAATCAAAGCAACTCCTATCCTTTATTTACATTATCCTCTTGACTTATACTCTTAATTTTTGCACTCAAGAACCATCTGCAATCTACTTTAAGCACTAGGACAATCAAGATTTTTGTGTAAGATCATCATCCTCATGTTATTTTTAGAATATTCTTCAACAAATCAAAAACATAACAAAGATCAATCAAATAAACTTCTATCCTTTATCCATAGTATCCTCTCAAATTATTCTCTTAATTTTTACACACAAGAACCATCTGCAATCTACTTAAGGCACTAAAGCAATCACGATCTTTGTGTTAGATCGTCATCCTATTGTGATCCCTAGAACATTCTTTTACAAATAAAAAACATTACAGAGGTCAATCACAAGAACTTCTATCCTTTATCTACCGTATCCTTTTGACTGCTTCTCTTGATTTTTGCACACGAGAATCATCTGCAATTGACTCCAAGCACTAGAACAATCAAGATTTCAGTGCTAGATCATCATCCTATTGTGTTTCCTAGAAAATTCTTTTACAAATCAAGAACATTATCAAAAACAATCAAATCAACTTCTATCCTTTATCTACATTATCTTCTTGACTTATCCTCTTAATTTTTGCACTCAAGAACCATCTGCAATCTACTTTAGGCACTAGAACAATCAAGATTTTTGTGTTAGATCATCATCCTTATGTTATTTTTAGAACATTCTTCAACAAATCAAAAACATTACAAAGATCAATCAGAAAATTTTCTATCCTCTATCTACAGTATCCTCTCAAATTATTCTGTTAATTTTTGCACACAAGAACCATCTGCAATCTACTTCAAGCACTAAAACAATCAAGATTTTTGTGTAAGATCATCATCCTATTGTGATTCCTAGAACATTCTTTTACAGATCAAAAACTGTATGTGAATCAATCAAATTAACTTTTATCCTTCATCTACAGCATCCTCTTGACTTATTCTCTCAACTTTTGCATACAAGAACCATCTGCAATCTACTTTAGGCACTAAAACTATCACGATCTTTGTGTTAGATCATCATCCTATTGTGATTCCTAGAACATTCTTCACCAAATCAAAAACATTACAGGAATCAATCAAATAAAGTTTTATCCTTTATCTACAGTATCCTCTCAACTTATTCTCTTAATCTTTGTGAACAAGAACCATCTACAATCTACTTCAAGCACTAAAACAATCATGATCTATTTATTAGATCATCATCCTATTGCGATTCTTATACCATTGTTTAACAAACTAAGGAACATGATAAAGACAAATAATTAAAACCCAGGAGAAGCTCCACACCCTTGATTATGAATCACCAAAGTTGGTTTCCGTCATCACATCCATCTTCCATTGCTCAGGGAGTCTGAGGGCAGGAATCACGATTCGAAGTAATGCTTACTTCGATGCTTGCTTCCTCGAGGTAAGGATCGACTTTAGAACGTCGGCGTGTCCAGCAATAATTATTCCGATGTAGATAGTACCGAGCAGCGCGTAACTCGAGCGTTAATGCCCCGACGACGACGTTATATGACCGTCTGCAGTCTAAGTCACAAAGACAGATCACAAGTCCGATTGGCTTGGTATAAGGTGCTGCTTGAAGATATTCATGCCAGTCAATGGTAATAACGATAAATTGCTGGGGCGTAATGGCCGCACCAGCAGCCGGCAACAACCGACCCTACGAACATGATTGCGAAGACGTCCCTCTTCCTTTTTCATCAACTCTCTAACGAGCCCAATTTCACTACACACACTTTCAATACCTCAATCCCAAATCATCGATCCATTCATCCTCTCCCTCGTCCTAAAGTACATCAAGCCTTTTCCATCAACTTTGTTTTTCCTAATTTCAAAAGATTATCAGCACAGGCCATTATTTCTGTAGCAACGTAGCTAGCATTGAAAGACCTATAACATCAGTTTCCCTGTAGAGGATGAGAAATATTGTTCATGGAAGAAGTGCATCTGTTTGTGAGCATAGGGCACAACTGCTGGCTGGATGGAAAAATTTCTCCCTGGCAAGAGCGGGTGAAAGTTCCAGAAAGTTCAAACTCTTAGAGCATCTTCAGTTTATGCAAGTACCAAACTTCTTTGGTAAAAAAGTAGTTGAAAGTTGCTACAAGCACAACTGATATCTTTCAGAAGGAAAACAATGTAAAGAATACAGAAATCTCAATCTGTTTTCTAATAAGTTTAATGAACAAAGACAACGTCTTGAGAAGATGTCTAATGCATGCGGGAACTTCCTTAGGCCTTATTCAAACATCTTCCAAGTTTTTATTCTCAACTTCCATTGACATTTCCTTAATGATATTTTTTTCCACAATCAATCTTTACCTAATCACTCGAGGTGAAACGTCGATCATCAAGAGAACAATGATTCGGTGTTGTTTTGAGTTGCAACAAAAATGAGACACCGGAAACAGATAATACATTTTCTATCATAAAAGTTTACTAGTGCAGTTAACATAATCTGTGAGGATGTAAATTTTTATTTCTATAATTTAATAACAAATCACCATCCTCATGTCATTTTTGGAATATTGTTTAACAAACCAAAACTATTATAAAGAACAACCAAATTAACACCTATTCTTTTCCTGAAGTATCTCCTGGACAAATCCTTAGATTTTTGGCACTCATGAGAACCCTGCAATTTGCTTCTAACAGTGAAACATTCTAGAACAAATTCATGCAGATCTTCATCTATCATGATTGTTCGCGAGTGCAGTACACATGATCTACAGAGATATGAAATCTTTTTCTATATCCTAATATCAAAAAATCTGCCTGCGCGGGCACATTCTCATCGCACGCTTCGCTCGCAAGTTTGAGCGCGCCTAGGGTGCGCGTCTTTCAGATCTCGCGCTTCGCGCTCGAAGATAATCTCACCTCGCGCTCCGCGCTCGGTCATGAGTTTACCTCACGCTACGCGCTCGGCTTTTGTACCTCCCTACATTGTATAAAAAGCTTGTGAAACTCAAAAGCGAAATGTCGACTTCTTTAATTTGATGAGTGTGAATTCTCTTTTGTTA
>WSXT02035931.1:0-13534 GCA_011762715.2 Neuroterus valhalla
CCCAATGTTCAAAAAAAGATTAATTAAAACAGAGAAGCTGGATTCATTTAGTAAAATTTGAATTTTGAATTTTCTACTAAAATTATGGATATTCAACGCAAAAATTGAATATTTAAGAAAGTAGTTAAACTTTCAACCAAAGAGTTGAATTTTTGACCTAAAAATATTCATAAAAAACCTTGACTTTATAATCCTTTTATAAGAGAAAGTTGCTAAAAACAATAATAATTTGTTTAAATAATTTTAATAAACATCTGATTGTCAGTATAAAGTAGTATGTCATGTATTTGAAACAATCTGCAAAAGCCGCAAAAAAATCATAATTAGCGCCTAGAACTCGAAAAACGCATTTCTTCACTTATGGGGGTGATATTTGAAAGTAATATTTTATCCGCATTCTGTGACTTATTTTGAAGAGAAATGGTGAATTTCGAACTCGATTCACCTAATATTAAGAATTCTGAATAAAATGAAAAAAAAACATATTTTTTTCTTACGGGAAATACGTGTTAAACTTCGTGGAGCTTGCGCCACCTCTAAAAATGATTTTTTTCCAAAAAAAGAAAATTGCTTTTATTTTTCTATGAATTCGAACAAATTTCCGGGCGTTTGCATAAAAATTTGAAAAAAAAACAATTTTTGGACCACCCTAGTAAGCATGGACTGAAAATTCGCTTTATAATTTATTGTACAGACATTTAAAGTAAATCTAAGGTGAAAATTGTTAAAGGAAGCGAAACTGGAGTTAATAATCTTGCAAGTAGGCAAACGTGCGGCAATTTTCCATGACCGCGTCACAGAAGGGTTCGCGGTAACGTTCCAGAGGAATGTCCCGGAGATCCGAGAAACAAGTACGTGGAAATTTATTCCGTCGAAGCGAGAACAACAAATTACTATAGTTGATCTCTCCTAATACGACACACGAGAATACCAGAAGTCAAAGCTCGCCGGATTAGAGAGATTAACGATGTCGATAGAGGAAAGAATGTCCAAGATAAAACAATTTATTATTCTTAGGTCGAATCACACTGCGAAAATGGCAAGGTGAAAAAAGCACTGTCTCCAGAGACGAGCAGGACATGATTAGCTTCTCGAGCAATAAATAAGATTAATTAACTTTCTAACTTACCTAAGCGCACTCCTGTGAAAACATCTTTTAAACATCGCATCGGTCCAAAAAAGCATCACACTTTTTATAGATTCTTAGAAACTTGAAAATTCAATCACCTTTCAAGTAATAAGTCTTGGAAACTGCAGATTTTACTCTTTTCTAAGTTTCTTTTCCTTCATAATGAAATGGGTGGTTTTCAAGCAAAAGAAGCAAGTGAGAATCGCTCGTTTATCGAAGTTGAAGTGTGCGACACGAGCTACTCAAGAATGCGAGACTGCTCATTTACAGTTCCATCAGGCGCTTTACTGGGGAACCCAAAATACTTGGCTAATATATGACCACTCTTAGAAGGTTGTTACCGAGGAGAAAAAATCATTTCTTTTTCAAAATAGCAGACTCACCCTTTTCGCCTAATACGTCATACGCTTGGCATTTCAGGGATTCTGTTTCTGCATACCAGTGTCCGCGTTAGGTAGTTGCTATTCGAACGGAAAGAAATTTTGTTAACGCCAACCGTTGATACTAAACTCGCTACCAAGTTGATTGCTAATCTTCTTTATTTTTAATTTCATTTTTATTTCTGTAACTCTTTTTATAGGTTGACTCTTAGACTTTAATGCTTTCGAAGGAGTACTGCAGATGAGGGCTGTTTTTCGGCCCACAAAATCACCAAACAATTTTTGTCTTGGTATAAAATCTATTGTATATTATATATAATCAATCTTCATGAATTAAACAATTTCAAACAAGTTTCAACTTGTAGAATTATATAAAAATTTCCAAAACGGAATTATAAAACATTCAATGTTTCTTTTTTTCCAAATTTGTGTTTAAGAAGAGCAATTTTTGAAAATAGTAGTCTCAACTTTTTAAAAAAACTTGGAAGTTGAAATTGAATAATTGAGCATAAAGTGAGACAGGCCTAGAATTTTGAAATTGAAGTTCTATAGTTACCCTGATTTCGATAAATTGATCTATTCTCTAATTCTAAATAAGGGTATTTTAAGACAGCATAGAATTTAAATTCACTAAAATGATTGACAAACTATACAATAATATTTTATATACTATACTATATAGTATATACTAAAATATAACATTATTCTTACTTCAAATGTGCAAGTCAATGCTTCTAAAAAGACAGTTAATAACTTGAAAATGTAAGTATCCCTCTTCTCGGAAATGTTACTCTGCTTATTGTACTATAATCTCTCTATCAGTCCCCATTCCTCATTAGTATATCCCCTTATTCTTGCATGCCCGTTATGTTTTTTGAACCTATATATTCTGCTCTCACTTGGCAATACGTCAGAATCGAAAGTAACTACAAATGTTTTTCACATCATGATAATTAAGAAACACGGTTATATATGTTCGCGTGACTTTCAGCAATATTCATGCATAGCATACGCAAAAGCAGTCAGCAATTGAATCGGTCATTTTTAAAAAGACCCTCGACCAGCGAGACAAACTTTCAGGTAACATTTCTGTCATTTTGGCATAAAAATGTGCAGGTGATGATTTATTTGCATTCATCTGGGACATCTAATTTGTCGCAACAAAAAGTGCAAGAGCCGAAAATTCTTTGCACAGTTTACTGCATATTTCCAATAGTGCTGGGATATTGTTTCTCCCTGTACCTACTTATATTAGTAGTTTTTTTAGGGTTTCGTAGGCTAGACCAGGAACCCTTATAACAATTGTCCATTTTTTCTGTCATTTACCACCCTTAGTCCAGTATATTTTGTCGGATTCCTAAATGTATTATTGCAATCCATTGGGTAAGAAAATTTTGTTTTGCCATCTTCAGGGTACCATCCCTTTGCAGGTTGTCCGCCATCTTGATAAAGGGATGATTTCTTGTATCGGGTATAACAGTGGTGTTTTTAATTTAATCAAGAAAACAGTTAATACCATTTTTCATGAGAAAAATTAGTTCTACAAATTAGTACTTATTTGTTGCTTAAAAATTGATTATAAAAATAAAAAGAGTGTTGACAATTTTTTCAGATAGAATATCTTTGTTGATTTCGGTGCTATCGGAAATTTTTTAGACGAAAGTTGTAATTTACACGATCCTCTTCAATTTTTGTTTAAAACTTCTTTACCGTACATCGCGCGTGCTATAAAAACTACTCCAACTTGAAATTGGCAGATTTTGCAAGGTAATGTGGGCTATTATTAACAATTTACAATTTTTCTATTTCCAGTGCATGAAACTTCATTTCCATGAGTTATTGAAAAATAATATGCAACGAGCAGTAAAAACCTTTTAATGATCCTTATTAAAAATGATTCATTGTGAAAATATCAACAATATCGCTTCCGAGAACTGAAAATGTTTAATTCTAAGAATTTCAAGAGTAAAGATGTTTTACATTTTTATGGAAGTTTAGGAATTCAAACTTTTCAAAATTCTTTAGCTTTTCGATTGCATCATGTCGATTTCTATATTTTTCCTCATGGTGAGTTTTGAAAGTATCTCTATCGACATCGATGACACTTACTTTTTCTTTTTGCTTAAATTTCAGTTTTTTTTTTATAGCAGGGAATTTTTGAAATATTGACAAAAAAGTCGATTTTCCTTCATCGCAAGATGTTATTGTTCTTTCTTATTCAATAACTCGGCTGAAAATTTTGGATAAAATTTTAAACTTACAATACAAAATTTGCACTTCCTTTTTTGAAAAAAATTACTTGCAATGGTGATTTCTCAAGAAAAATAGAAAAATTTTGCACCCAAAAATTTCAATGTTGCATCAATATTTTGTCCTCCATTTCTTTTTAATAACGAGGTGCAGGCGAATAAACAACATTTTATATTAATCCTCATTTATCAAAAATAATTTTTGAAAACTATGATTACTCAATTTAACTACATATTCGGTACAAACTTACACCATTTACCTCACACAAGATACAAAAGAAGACTATGCTATAAATAAAATATGGCCAGTTTTCAATGTTACTTTTATGTCAGATCTAACGTGAGATCGAATCATTTTCAACTGGGATAAATAAAAAAGAAAGAGAGTAGAATTTTTATAATTCTTCATTTTTGGAAATTTTTCATCTATTCTTCCAAAAAACAAGGGAAATCATATGAATAATCGTATAAAATTATACTGAACAATAGTAAATAATTGAAATGTCAATAAGAAATAATCAAAGTTCAGTTTAAAAAGACTAAAAATCCAAAATAAAAATAACAAATGAAAGATAATTGCAACATAATTCATGCACCCAAAAAAATTTCAGAATTAAATTCAGTTGGAAAAAATAAAAAAGGAAGAGAAAAAATGTTGAGCTCCACTCCATCAACTAAACTTGAAATAATTTAGCAGCGCTCGCAATCCAGCACTACCAACTACCGAGGAACGGAGCGTGCAACTTTCAGACGCAACGGTTAGTAAACAATTTCTCTTACAAAAAAAAGTTTCAGACAAAAATTGTAGAGGATCGTATGCGTTACAACTTTTGTTTGGAAATTTTTGCAATATCACCGAAATCAAAAAAGATATTCGATCTAAAAAAATTCTCAACCCTCTTTTTATTTGTATAATCAATTGTTAAGTAACCAATAAGCAAAATACGAAAAAACATCAAATATATTAATTTGTAAAACTTATTTTTCAGATGAAAAATGGTATGGACTGTTTTCTTGATTAAATCAAGAATACGACTGTTATTCTCGATACAAGGAATCACCCCTTAACTCAAGATGTCGGACAACCGGCAAAGGGTTGATGGGGCAGATTTTTTTATTTTATAAAATTAGAAATTTCTCCAGGTAGAAAATTTTGTTCCAGGGATCTCAGTATTTTTGTACGCTTTGCAGTGGCGAACTATGAATCGAATACAGAAGCTCAGAGTCGTGGCTTCAATTTTAATAGCTTTTTTAGAGGCGTGCAACAGATGGACGGACAAACACCTGAATTATCTTGTGAGGGTTTCGCCTACAAAACCCCCCAAAAATATGCTCCTTGACGTTTAGGGTCTAGATGTCTAGAATGCGGTTCTTTTAAAGTTTTGAGCTTTCTCGGGACAGACATACGAAAATGGGAGACACGTGTTTCAAGATATATCACAAGGGCTCCGACAAGTCTCGCACTTTGTCACTGAAACCACGCCCTTCGTCAAATTGTGCTCGAAACACTCTCAAGGGAAAACCGAGACGAAACCGATTCCGCGCGGCTCCGCCCGTCAGATCGCAGCACTCACGTAATTATCTTGCCCGTCGACTCATTAGTGTCAATTCCGTAGACGTTCGAGCTTGCTCCATCCTTTTTTTCAATTCACTGGAAAAAATAAAAGTTGAAAAACGAACTCCTAAAGAACTGCTTTGCGCAAAATGAGCCGCATTTTCACTATGAAGAATGTGCGTTCCCGCATCAAAAAATGAATTTTAGGATTTCTAGTGTATTCGGATAATGAACCTGGCAGGATGAATATCTTGATATAAATACTAGCAGACCAAGTAACTCGTTGCTGTTGCTCAGTTATAATACGTTGAATCAATATTATACTAAACAATTCAATATAGTCAAATTAATATTATTATTATCATGATTTTTTGTATTAACGATACACAGCACAATTATAATAAAATAAAAAAAGCACATATGTGGATGTAGGAAACACATGTGACTTGAAATAGATTGTATCTATTTCATCTGTTAGAAACTTATGGATCTTAAAAATATTTATAAATATTCGTCCTATAATAAACATTCGACTTGCAATGAAAGAATATTGAGGTCATTAACCAAGATAAAAGCTACACTATCTTTTAAGGTGGACCAAATTACAAAAAGTGTACAAAGTTTCATTAAGATCAGATAAGTATTTCCGGAGTTGAATGGCGACAAACATCGTGGCGTGACATTTTTATGTGTATAGATGTAATATCTAAATATAAGATGCTAATATCAAGATAACAAGCCTAGGTGACAATTTTCTCATAGTTTTTCAATATTTATATTACCTATTCTTTCTCATCAATTTTGAAAATTTGGAAATTCAGCCATTTATTCGATAAGTATGGCCAAACTTTCAACTGCACATAAGCCAAATTTGATGCTTTCCAAATTCAAAAATTTATGTATGGAGGAATAAATATTTAGAAATTCTTAATTTAATCTGAAAGACGAAGTTTTTTAGGTAACAGAATTTACAAGATTGTACAAAATTAGGAGTTATAAACACTCGAATTTCTACACTCCATATAGATTGAGACGGTAAAATTTTCAAGTTTGTAAAAGTAAAGATTTTACACTTTGGATATCGAAAAAATTTTACCCTGAAGTATAAAAACTGGATCATTTAAAAAATTTTAAACATTATAAATTGCAATTTTTCTAGTATAAAACATAAAAAATGTAACTTTCGATCAATCAAATAACATTCTATTAGAATTCATATATCAAAGAAACAGCAGTTTCCACATTAGAAAGTATAATTAAGAAAAAACTATTTTCTTATTTCAGGCGTTCGAAAAGTTTTGAAACCGTCTCAAACATGCCAAAACAATTCCCAATTGGAATTTACTTTAATTGGAGGCTTACAAATGTGAAATAATTCAAACCGGGAATTGTATACAAACTAAAAATGATACGGTTCTAAACTAACAATATTAAACGTATAATAATTGAATTTTTTATTCCCTTTTGTGTTTCAGGTGAGTGATATATTGTGTGGCTTCTCTTAAACGACTTCTACTTATTGGTGAGGATAACTATACCTACTTGTAAGGTTTCATGAAATTTTCTGAACACTATAAACATCAAACCGTCATGATTCCCAAATGTCATATCTTTCATCTTTCTTGAAGAAGAATATTATGAAGGAGGGAATGAACACAATTAAAATCAAACCATTTTTAATCGAAATTCGTAATAATTTGTACAATTTCAAATTGAAGCGTTTATGTTCGTAAATTTTCTATTTAGATGCCATCGTGTACGATCAATTGAAAGCTGCTATGAGAGTACAAACTTTCAAATTAGTAGAATTTTTATAACAAATTTGTAAGTTCTATTTAAACCGGTTAGTATGCAAAAATTCTAACTTCAAAGTATTCATCTTAAACAAATGAGTGAAACAGTTCCAAAACCGAAGACATTCCCTAGCTTTACAGATTTGCCGATAAAGTGGAAATCTTTCCTTAGATGTCAACAGTGCTATAATATAAATCCAAGCATATTTCGAAATGAATATTGTGCAAAAATGAATAAAATTTCGTCTGTCAACACTATAAGCCCAACATCTTCCTCCGTCGTTTATATTATTTTTAAGTTTTGCAGTAAATTCTAAGTTCTAAGAGCTGGAAATAAATCGAGAGAGAAGGACGGCGAGACAATTATTTCCACTTATAGAGTCTGGAGGTAGATCGTAAATTCTCGTTCTCGAGGTCCGTACGTCTTTATTCACTTTATCTTGAAACCGCGTTGCAATAAGGGCAACTGATTATTTCATCGTTTTCACCCGTCGCGTCCCGTCCCGTCCATTCCCCTGAATGAGGGATAAGCGATCGGGCCTTCTTCTGCAGCAGATCTTGATGGCCTTTTTTGTCAAGAAAGCAAGTACTGCAAGTTCGTCTCCGGGACGTATCCATCTGTTCCGTGCCCAGAATATGCAATTCAATGATCGAGGATGTATCGCTGTTCCGCACAAGCACGATGTGTGCTAGAGGGTCGGTCGCATCGTGGTCGGTTCGAAATACAACGACCCGGTGTTCAAACCTGCACGTGCGCCTAGCAAGGAAAAAAAGGCCAAAGAAATTCGCGTTACCTAGATGAAGCAATAATTAAATGCTCACGAAATTTCCTGCATACAGAAGATGATACTAAATTAGAAAGAGAGAGAGAGAGAGAGAGAGAGAGCGATCAGGTGACTAAATTCTATTTAATTTTATTTTGTTTCAACCTGGGGTAGAAATTTTGCTGTGGCCCGGACCGGGCCTAGACCAGGCTTAATCTGGCCCGGATCTGGATCATGCGGCTCGATCGGAGCCAGATCTGTACCTGATCCGACCCCCAACAATTTCCCGTTGAGAACCATTTTCAAAATTTGTCATTTCTTATCATTTTTTTAATAATAATAATTTTATAACTAGGAAAATTAAAAAAGTGAACTTGGGTATTTATTAGAGTACTGAAGATCAACAATAAATTTATTGAAATATTCTTAAACAACTTAATAAATTTGAGTTAAGAAATAAAATTTGTAAGTGCTTCCTGCTAGTCAAGTTTTTTATTTTCCCTGGTCAACTGAAAGTAACATATTTATATTTATCGCGGGACGCAATCATTTATTCTAATGCATGACGCTGATTCTCAATATCTTTTAACACAACAACAAAATAGTCCATTTTTCAATCAAAGTAATGAATTTTCAAATAAAATTATGAACCTTCAACTGGAACATTTAGATTTCAAACCAAGAAGATTAATTTTCAATCAAAATGATTAGTTTTGTGCTAAAAATGCAATATTTGGATAAAATAGTTGAATTTCGAACTAAAACAATAATGATTTCCAACCGAAAATGGAAGGGTAACACTTTTAGTTAAAAAAATGATTTCAAAGCAAACACAAGAGTTTACTACTGAAACAAAGCATCTTTAACTAAAA
The DNA here is from genome assembly GCA_011762715.2 of Neuroterus valhalla. Lineage (NCBI taxonomy): Eukaryota > Metazoa > Arthropoda > Insecta > Hymenoptera > Cynipidae > Neuroterus > Neuroterus valhalla. Next base: position 8,743 of record WSXT02035931.1, read on the forward strand.
GAGTTGAATTTTCAAACATTTAAATTAATCTAATTATTTTTACCAAAACATATAAATTTTTAAGCAGAATTCGAATTCTCAATTTCAAATTTTTTGAAATTTATGTTTGACCATACAAATAAATTTTTAACTACAACTATAGAATTTTTAATTAGAATGAGTTACATTTTCAGTTCAAAAAAAAATCACTAACAACAAGAAAATACTAATTTCCAATGAAATGAGAAAAAAACTAACTTTCGAAGAAATTTTTACGTTTATAAACAAAATGATGAAGTTCCAAATAGAATTGTAAATGTTCAACTGTTGTAGTTGAATTTCAAATCAGAATGCCGAGTTTTTAACAGAAATGATGAACCTTCAACTAGGATAGTAACATTTTTACAAAAAAAAAGAAAAAAATTAATTTTAAACAGAAGGTTCTGACATCGAAACTCAATTTTTAAATATAATTTTGCATACAGAGCAAGAAAATGTATTATTTTAATACTTTTTTCGTATAATTGGGGATTCGCATTTTGAGGTTAGATTTATAATTCCTCATTTTGTAAGGAAAGATTGTGAAGACAGATTTCTATTTCTAAAAGAAGTACAGTCAATCTGTCACAAAAAATACCGTTTTTGCAAAAAAATACCATAAAACTTTTTTTTGCGGAAATCGCTAGAAGAGCATTCAAAAAGCTTAACTTAAAAAATGCGGGATCGTTCGGGGGCGCATTTTTGAGAAAATTCAAAAAGTTTTTGGATTTAATATATCTCGGTAATGGTAGGATTTTGGGAAAATTTGTGAAGACAAAAGATGTTGGGGGCAATGTTTCCTACAACTTTCTTCATCGGGTCGAAATGCTGTGATGAAAATTGCAATTAGTAAATGGCGCTAAAGTACCAAAAAAGCGTTTTCTCGCTTTTTGGCACAGAAAAAACATTTTTTATCGCAAAATTGTTGGGCATGTTTGGCATACAAATTGGCATAGACGAAGCATTTTTTCTTTTTACCAAGCCAAGATTCCATGAAATACTTGAACACTTACGTGTTTTCTATGTTGCACGCTTAACAAGAATTATAAGCACATTTTTGTACAGCTTGTTTGATATAAAATTTCAAAAACCTTCTTAAATCACGCTCAATACTGAAGACAGAGTAGTTTTGGAAAAAATATATAATAATAAATAATAATCCAAAATAACCATTTACCATAATTCGGAATAATTTGGAAGTCCTACTTACAAAAAAAATTATTCCTTCAGTCTGAAGTTATGATTTATTAGGTTCCCACACTAACGTCGACCTCGTCGGAAATAATGAGAAATGTACAGTGACAGATTTGTCACGCTATAACTCGTGAACGGTAAGTCGAACAAGGAAAGTTTTCATATAAATTTTGTAGTTTTTTTTTTGACAAACAACTTTTTTGTTGACAATTTTGCGATAAAAAATTGTTCCCTGTGCCAAAGAGCGAGAAAACGCTGTTTTTGAAACTTTAGCGCCATCTATTAATTACAACTTTCATCGCAGAATTTCAACTCAATGGAAAAATTTTTGGAGAAAAGATTATCCCAAACATTTTTTGTTTCTACAAATTTCCCCAAAAACCTACCATCTCCGAGATATATCAAATCCAAGAACTTCTTGAGTTTTCTCAAAAACCCGCCCCTGAACGATCCCGCATTTTTAAGTTTAAGCTTTTCGAATGCTTTTCTAGCGATTTCTGCAAAAAAAAATTTTTATGGTATTTTTTTCCACAAAATTTGACAGATTGACTGTACTACTAATAAAATGAAGGACTCGAGTTTTGAGTTTAAAACTTCGTTCCAACACCTTTATTTAATCTGTGTAAAAAATGAGGTGTCAATTATCTGAAATGGGTGGATTTAATATGTAGTATATAATATATTATGCTCATTTCATGGGGACTCCATTTTCCATAGGCGAAAAAAGTGCTTCCACTAGTAATAATAAAAAAGAGATTTAACCTGACATTTGGAACCTGACCAGTATCTGAATCCTCATGAGTAGAATCAAAATAGTCATGACCCATCAGTTCATCACCATCCCCGATTTTATCAACAATACTCCCATTTTCTGATATTTCTAGAACTTGCATTTCGGGTTGCGTTCTCCTTTCTTCTTCATCATCTGCATCATTATCTATGTAATTTTCAATATGTAATTTCAATTCAAATTCAGTTAACTAGGAATATTGTAAAAGTGTACGATTTACATTAACAGTCCAAATTGGAGGTTAGGTTTTGATTCTAAAAAGGTAATCAAAACGATATACTTACCCTCATTCACATCACGAAAATTTTCTAAGGCAGTTAACACGCTTTAGCATATTGTTTATTACATATTATACACTCAAACTCAGATAACGAACATAGATTTCACCAATAATAATACGCTCCATTTGACAGCAAGGCAACTTCCATAAAGTGGAACTAGGTGGCTTTGCAATACGTAAATCGGTCTGACATTGATATTCTTCGAAGCGGGCGCAAAGTCTCTCTTTTCCACTCAGTGACTTTGCTTCCGGTAGAAGGCCATTTTGTGTGTTCTATGAGTTGACAATTGACAATCCCGACTTACGCCTTAAGATATAATATATACTATTTCATTTCGAAGATGTTGGTGATTGTGATTGTAAAAATTAGAATTCAGGTTGCTCAGGATAGAGAAAATAAACACATAATTGTCTGAATGCGTTCAAGTAAATACGTTTTAAAGAATAAATATTTAACAATTCCGAAGCTACATGGAAAAAATAGTTGTTTAAAATTCGATTGACTGTCTATAAATCTTGGATATAAAGTTTTGTGTGGTAAGACTTATGAAATTGCAATAACTGTTCATTTGATAGTGGTAACGTGTCTCTTATTCTTTGATGATAGTCACTGAAAATCTATGAAAATGTACTACCCTAAATTTTATGAGACTTGTCACATGAAACTCTGTATCCGTGATTCATAGACAATCACTTGAATTCCAAACCACTTTTTTCCATTAGTCTTCTCGATTAAAAAAAATATACCGAATTTTTTTCCATTTAACCACCTCTTTTTTCTTGTTTCCCGGTCTCTTAACTGTCTCTCGTAACCTAAATATTATTCCGAAAATTCGGTGACAGGCTGGAAGTCACCTGTACGACAACAGGATGTGCATCTGGTCCTGTTTTCGATTTGCAATTCCGAATGGTCTCTGCTTTGATCTTGTAATTTTTTTTGGTCGCCTTCCCTTCCGAACAATTCTTTCTGCTCTTGTCTCGTCCCTCGCCCTGTTGATTTTTTATTCCCTTTTTTTCTTTCCTTCTCTATCTCTCTCTTCCTCGTGGTGACAGCAAGTCGATCAAGAATGTCCTGAAAGAGAGAGGACTACTTACAATTTACTGGAATTGTGGCCTCGATCGAACAGACCATCCTGAAGGTTGCAGAAACCAAGACTCTCTTCCGGATGCCCATCTCTTCCTTTTTCCCAGTCGAGGCCCCTTTGTCCTCCAATTGTGTTCCTGGTTATAACTATCGAATGGATCGCCTACACGACCGGTATTTCCGGCAAGACAACACGTATCGTGCCTAACGATCCCCAGATTATTGCATGAGAATTCGCGAAAAGTAAATGCACCATTTTCTTCACTATTAATAGTAAGAATTCTTATTATTTTATGATTTCTGGAAATATTATGCAATCAAGTGTCCCCTGATTCGTGATTGAATTGACTCATTCGGAAAGGAGATTTAATTGATTCATTCTATTTTGTGCACTTTTGGGTGGATAATATATTTTGAAACCCTTCAAGTTCATTATAATTTCTTCGAGTTGCTTTTATTTCAAATTTTTCACAAATTGAATTATTCGATAATAAGAAGTAGGAACGTTCCAAGTTCCAAAGAATTATTAAAGTCAACAATTTTTCTCATTTTCATGTTGAAAATATCGAAATAGAATAATCTTATAAATAATCCAATAAATCGGTTTCTCAAAATATAAATTAAGGCTGAAATCTTAGAAATAATAAATAAAAAAATGAAAAATTAGAAACAGGTCGTCTTTTCGAGATATAAATTAATTTGTCCTGCAGTTGTGTCCAAAAGTCAATATTGATCCAATTTTTCTCAAATTAATCTTTTAACAGTTCAATCCAGATCCTCCGTACCTTGACATTACACTTTTTTTATTTCGAATCCAAAATCTGATTTCTGAGAGCTTTCTTTTTGTTTCTCCTGTGTAATTTCAAATCACAAACAATGTTTTTTCCAAATGGATTTAAAGTCATCTAGAACTTTTAAATTTCAGAGCTCTAATAATATTTGAAGTTGAGTTTCAAAGTAAAATTTGAAAGAAGTAAATAACTTCAAATCATTATTTAATGCATCGCACAGTGGGGCAAAATGAAAAAACGATGTTCAAAATAACCTGTAGGTCACAACCTTCATCGGTTTTCAAATTATTTTTTTTTGATTCAGTATTTAATTCTAAGGAAATCTGTCGAGGCCGATTTTTAAATTTTTGTTTGTTCAAATTTTTTAGAGCTGCAAATAGCGAAAAAAAATGTTGATTTTTAACATTTTTTTCTATGATTCGCTGTGAAAAATTCCTCTTAGTGGCATCAGGCCTCAGGTTTGATGCAAGAGAGTCGGCGGAAGAAAAAAAATTTGTTGATATGTCAAGTTATTTGTTATAAACAAATTTTTGCAACAAATAGTCAGTATGGTAGATTATGTTTTTTACATTCTCATCATTTATGATTGAGAAAGTATTAGAATCGTCTGAAATTTCACATCTTGAATTTTCAAC
>WSXT02035942.1:0-13534 GCA_011762715.2 Neuroterus valhalla
GGAAAATCACAACCAATCACCTGCTTCAAGAGTTGGTTTAGGATATTTGCTTTTATTAATTAATAATTTGTTTATTGACTCATTGGAAAATTAGGCAGAATTTTGAATTCTTCTGTTTGCCCACTGACCTGTTCCGCTCGAAGGTCTAGTGGTAGTTGTAATGAAATATTTTCAATGTAATAAATAGTCTACACGTTTCAAAGTTTTATTTAAAACCCTTCAATGAATTTCAAAATCAACATGGCAGCAAATGCACCTCTCTCAGAGGCAAGATTCACTGTCCCCACAAAATAATTAAAAGAAACAATTGAGGTCTATCCTTAATTGATTGTTTTGGAACCTCCGGTGTATCTATCCGAAACTAGAACCTTACTATCGTATTATTACAAAGCAGGACAACGGTGTGTAACAAAGAACACACTCCTTCGAATCTTTATCCGAAAATTGACCATATTTGAAGGACTCACCTGTGCTTTTGTATTGGTATAGGCTGCTTCCTCGTGAATGATAAATCAGGTGATGGGAGTAACGAAGTAATGAGTTTCCATTTCAGTAGACAAATTTTCACGATTCCTTATACATAGTATGATCAAAGCTTAGGTAAATTGATTATTTCCGTATCCACTAGTTTCCTTGAACAAAATAGTTTTTCCCAAAAAAAACTACGATTTGAATCTTGGCAATACAGCTTGTCGCCTGAGAATATAATAGCTCTCCCGTTCCATTGCTTCATGCTCTTGAGAAATATAACAAAACTATAGTGAACTATAATAATGCAAATGATGTGAAGTAAGAGTCAACTTCAAAATAGCGACAGCCAAATTCTATATATAGTCTCTGCTGATACTCGTCTTTCAGAATAAAACAATAAGCCCTCTACTATTCTACATTACAGTTTTGCCACAGTCTTTTGCACTACGCGACTCCTATGGATAACTCTGTGGTGAGAATGAGTATTATGATCATTAGGTTAGTCATATATTTCACGTGAATGACTACAAATTCTACACTTTCGGTAGAGAGCATTTCAAGAATAAAGCAGAACCGTTCCGGTTCTGCTTTATTGTTTCAGGTAAATCCTTGTTAAAGTACGAGCCCAGGACGTTCAACATTACTCCTTGCATGATTATGCATTGGAAGAAAATTGTGCATTAACTCGTCTGTACTGCGTTCATTCTAGCACAAACTTATCTATCTCCAATGCCTCTAAAACTGAATTATTCTGTGGACAGCTTGAGTAATCATGAACAGGTTAATTACAGCTTATCCCTGTAGGGGTGCACTGCAATGTTCTCAAACCGGCGGTAGTATTCTCAATTTTGAACACGATCGTAACTCAAAACATTTTTTTCCATTATGGTAGAGATTATCTCCTAGAACTGGTATAAAATCATTATATTAATAATAACGGAACCTTCCTCCATGAATCGGAAATCAGGTGGTCGAGACTCTTGGACTAGATAAAAAAATTGGAAAGAAATGTACGTCAACATTTGCTTTTCTAGAATCATCTGGACCTAATCTCAGACATTTTGAGTTTTATTTTCGCGTGTCGGAGTGGTATCATTTTCACCTTGGCATGCCTTAGCCGCATTTTACGTCAAGGAGTTTTCGGCGATCGATGAAGGGCATGTCATAAACATCATGAGCACTTATAGCACGTACTACTCAATTATCCTATTCAAAAGCTTCGAAGGAGATACAGTCAACTGTTGAGAATGACTCCAAAACAGGGTTGTTATATAAAAAAGGAAAACTGGAACGCATCAGAATGAAGGAATAGTAGAAAGTAGAGAGTAGAATTATCTTTCGGATCGTAGAACTACTCGTAAATATTTAAAGGTTTGAGTAACCCTAATTCAATAATCACAGCAAAAAAACTGTTTTCTGAAAATCTTGATTAAAAATTTCAAGTAATAGTCAAATTCGGCAAAATTATTTTTACCTCTCTCAGCATGTTAATTATAGAGAAGTGCAATCCTTTTTTCCTTATTGCAGAGTTGAGTTTGCAGTTTGAGTGTTTACCTAATGGTGACCCTATACCTGGTATTCCTCGTGTCGAACCTTTTCATCCACATTCCGATAGAAGGGATTCTTCTGAGAGTTCTTCTCCTCCTGCCGAACCTCTTTTCCGCGCAAGGTCGAGGTCTCCCGCGAGGTGCTTGACTTCTGCCAGGTCTATTATGATGCCTCCAGACAGACTTCCGTCAGCTGATGGATACGGATGTGAGCTCGAACAGCTTCGATTTATTCGGCTCATTCCTATCAAGAATTGGGACCAAATATATGAACTGCGAAGATACACTTTCCCTTTGGATAAGTCAATGAAAATAATGATAGGAGGAATCTTGAAGCCAGCACCAGCGCATGAACAAATTGTGTTAACAACATTCGGTGGTGACGTTTTTGCAATATTAGAAAGTTATGATTCCCTTGCTGGAATATATAAGAGAACCCATGTTTCTAGGAAACGAAGTAAAATAAACATGCAAACTGGTATGGCTACCGTACTGACGTCGGATGAAGTCAATGAAGTTCCAGTTGGCCCCAGACAGAAAATCTCGTCGAATTTCATAGTAGATAACGTAAACTTTCGTATTAATCACATTTCTTTGCGTCATCATTCGGATTGAGAAGTTTGAAAGTTAAATATGATATTTTTCTGACTCAAACCAGTCCCATGCATTCAATATAAATACAACGACCACTTAGTGTATTCAGATCATAACATATAAACGTAGTTTCGATAATCACCAACGCGTAAATAGCTGTCTCATCGAACCTTTTCTTTGCAATATAAATGCCAGTGTTTTCTCAAGTTTTGAATGAATAAGGCAAATGCACTAGTAATCGTCACCTTAGGCTGAATTGGAAATCGAAAATGCCTATAATTGTATTTGAAACACAATTAATAGTGTCACAAAGGGCCTAATCTACTAGAAAAGATTTTAAAAAACCTAATTTTAATCACTTAACATTATAATTGATTTCAGTCAATTTTTATTTACGATTAAAATTCGAATGATGAAAATGCGTTGGTTATCGTCAGGCACGTAACCTTGCATTATCACAAAAAAATATACTAATTTGATAAAAGGATATTCAAACTTACCTAAAAGGACATTTTTTATCACACGGGGCAAGAGCAAATCTTGTTTTACGAAAAATACTGCGCCATCTGACGATAACTAACTCAGTGACGATAACCAGTGCATTATTATCATTATTATTAAACTATTAAGCCAAATCTCTTCTGGCGTAAGCGTTACCCGTTTGTATCTAAAGTCGTTGTACTATGGGGATCAAGGAATTTATATTAGGGAATCGTAAGATATAATCGGTATGGAGAAGTTGAAGTAAGGGACGCTTACGAGAAAGAAGCAGGAAAAAGTGAAAGATAAGTCTGGACGTCATCGCGTGTCGTTTGCAAATAGATAAAACCCAATTTCTTCACAAATCATATATTGTTCTCTTCTGAAGACGCAGCAGTTTTTGTAAAAAGATCCTCTGAATAAATCACTAAGCAAAATGAAAATGCATAGGATTGCTCCAGCTTGTTCCTGTTTTCAAACGACTTACTCGACCCGCAATATCGCTCTTGCTCGAGTCACTTACTGAACGCTCTAGCAAACATTTCATGTAAAGAGTCTCAAAAAGCCATTCAAATAACTCTCTAAGCGATGCCCAGAGACAAAAGCCAAATCATTATTCAAAATCATTCGTTTTGGGCTTTACTTATTCTCTCACATACAATTGTTTCTCAATCATCCATATCCTAGCATACATTTTTTGCTTCTTGTACATCCATGCACATTTCCATGAAAGCTTTTGTGTCTCTCCATTTTGTGACTCTCCATTTTTTCCTCTTTATGGTTCAATTCACCACTAAGCCTGCCCAAATACATTCGCTTTGTTAAAATCATTCATTCTCCCATCGATACACAATCACATTCAATCAATTCAAATCAATCAACAATCACTTCAAAATAATTCCTTAGGTCCTTAAAAGAATTGTACATTTTTTTTCATGATTTGAATAGAAAACAGGATTATGCGAAACGCGATCGTGTCGGCATATTGTTAATAATAAATAACTTTTCAAATTTTTCTCTTATTGCTTCACGAAAATACTTAACTATTTTTCAACCCTAAATTATTTTTTATGAACCAAGTCTTTGCTTTAATATACATTTGTAAAACGCTTTTGATGCGGCAACATTATAATTGAATAAAAAATCATTAATTTGTTAATTGATCTTCAGCGAAAATATCTGAGGATTTGAAAAATTCTCGAAGCTATTTATTCAAGGAAATCCTTTGTTACAAATTGTTATTACTGTTGTGACGATTCGACTTCTACAATTTGTGCGGAAATCGTTAAGGTCGCATTACAATATCAAAGTTGCAAATAAAAAAATGAGTATTTTTGTAAAAGTACAGAAAAATTACAAACATTTTGCAAATCGTTTCGAGTGTTTATCAATTTGTCACTGTTACCTCATATGATTCGAAAAGTCTTTGTTGTTTGGCAAACATAATATTTCTGAACAACCTCAGATTATCAAAAGTTATCCTTCAGATTTTGAGTTTTCCGAAAGGAAAATTGGGCTTTTTGCTGGAAAAAGAGGCAACCCTCCTAAAATAGAGGAATCTTCTAGAGGTTTTTGAAAAATCAAAAGGGCGCAATTTCGGTCCCATTCCGAGCAAAATTCAGTTCGAAAATTGTGAGCAAGCCACCATAAAGTTTGCGTAAAAGTAATACTTAACGTCAGGTACCTCACTCTATAAAGCGCTTGGCTGATGGGCGCAATCTTGCGCGTTCGATTCTCGCTGTCCGTACTTTCTTTTTTCTATTATTCAAGGAAAAATACTTATTTACTCCACTTTTCATTGATGATTCATGAATTCTGGACACATAATAACTATTTAATCATTTAAAAAATAAAAACTCTGTTTTTTTCATTTCTCACTTGGAAAGTTTCACTTTCCTCTTATTCTTCGTTTTCCAATCTGTTTGACTGGCCTTTGGTATACTCTTTCAGTGTCAGAAACTAGAGGTCAGGTTCGTTAGCTAGCTATTTTGGATAAGAATTCAAAAACTCAGAGCATCTCTAATACCTTCGTAACAATTTTTTTTCAAGACTTAAAAATTGCAAGTACATCTTCCTGTAGTAAGTAATAACAAGAAGAATTTATTCACATGATTTTTTTTTATGAAAACAAAATTGCCAAGAGTCATGGCATTACAAAATACAAAAATATAAACAAAAATGAGAATCTTCAGCTCAACAATTGGACTAAGAATTCCGATGCCTTCACCCCAGAAACCCTCGTATACTTATTTTCACGCCATTAAGTTATGTTTTTCCAGAAACTTTACGATATTTTGTGAATGTAATTTTGAATTTTGGCTTTTCTGACCACAAATTCGAGTTCCTTGACCCCCAAAATCCCACTATACTCATTTTTACGTCTCCAACATAATCCTACAAATTTGGATTCCTCGACCCCAAAAACCTCACTATACTGATTTCCAGGTCTCAAAAATAATTTTTTTCACAAACGGTCCTCCAGTTTGTTGTACCATCTTGTTTTCGGCCGTTTTGACTACAAATTTGAATTCCTTGACGGCTTGACCCCGAAAACCTCACAATACTGATTTTCAGGTCTCAAGAGTGATTTTTCTCACAAACGGTCCTTCAGTTTGTGGCACCCATCTTCTTTTCGGTAATTTCGGCCACGAATTCAAACTCCTAGACCCCAAAAACATGAACGTACTGATTTTTGCGAGACTTCACTCACTGTTCGAATTTCGCCTAACTTTTTCGACGTTTCAGGTTTGTGCGTATATATTTCACATATAAATTTTTTTCTCAAACATTGTTCGTCTTATCTTTCGTATGGCTTTCCATATCACACAATGCAATCAAATAATGCAACAAGTACATCATTCAACATATAATACGGATTTTTTTGGAGCCTTAACACGCATGGCAACGATTCACATAACAGTTTCAACTTGTAACAGCTGTTGCAAACAATAAAAGGAGCTTACCATACTATAATCTCCGGAAACTGACTTAGCAACGCCTACTCTGGAATATATCGGAAAACCACTGTGAGCTCGCAGTTTCAAAATTTGCACTTTTCTCTAGGTTTCCGGCGATTTCGATTACTGTGCATGGAGGCATTGCGTTTTGCTTCAGCATAACCAGAAGACAGGGCCTCAGCACTCTCGTTAGTGTGACAGGGGGACAGCAATGACTGTGGAAGCAATGCAAGCTGTATTCAGGTATCACTCAGAACAGATATATTACCATAGATAAGAGCAACCGTATAGCCTTCGTATTTATTCCTAGAGATGTCATTATCCTCCTACATCTTGCAATTGAATCATTAATAACTAACTTGTCCTTTTTAAATTAATCAAAATCTTATTTACTTCTTCCAACATTGATGCAGCTGGGTTCATATCGAGTCACATGTGGCAAGTCACTTTTTGCATGCCTCTTTTGGGGCACGTCTCCTTTGCACATGCCTCCCTTGCGGAAAGTCTCTACCACGCCAACTCACCTGAGAATATCAACAATTTTTCGGCTAGCCTCTAAAACTGAATTGTCACATTGCGGGATCTCTCACCCTAGGAAGAGGCAAAAGTGCGGCATCTCTCCTCAACAGAAAATTCGAAGTCTTTCTGAAGAGCAAATAGGCCAGAGACTGTTCATGGAAATAATGTCCTTTTTTCATTCAAAGTTCAATTTTTCAGAATACAACTGTATTCATTCCAGGCAACTTCTGATTCAATCAAAAAATGCACGCATTGTTGAGAAAATAAGTAGCACAGAAAAACATATAGCTTAGAAGAGAGAGTGAATCTATTTGCTTGTAAAACTGTTGAGTTGTTGTTGACAGCGAGAATGAATGAATTTTCGCGAAATCAACACTTCGTTCATTTTTGCATGCTTCCATTTGAGATAATACTTTGTTCGCACTGAAAAAAATTCATGAATATTTTGAAAAAAGATCGAGGAAAAATATGTATACATTTATCAGTTTAAAAAGAAATTTATCAATAATAATAGAGGCAGGAGGGGGGGTCGATTTTCGAGGTGTCCTCTTTTGCTCTCAAAATCTTCTCACCAATCTTCTCGAGAGAGATGGCAAGGGAAAGACTTGCCACATGTGACTCGATATGGACCTGATACAGCTTTGATGGAATAACACCTCACACTTATAACAGGTTATTCGTAAAGAAAGCATCAACCGCGGGCGAAAAGGCGCTGGTGTATCAAAACAAACATGGCTGCCTATGGGATTCGGCATGCATACGATAAGCATTAGTCTTAACACGTTTATTCAAGTAAAGTATAACTTAAATGTGATAAAAAGTTTGCTACTTTCTTTAAAAACATTGTGTGAGTGTGCTGTTGGAACGCAGTCTTCCAGAAACATGATCAAAGGTGAAAGAGCGATCAATTCAGGTTTTATAATCATGTGTGGAACGACTTACAAAGGGGAAGATAAGATTAACCATAGATTTATCTAACTTTCATGGTAATAATTCTATCTAATGAGCACGCAAAAAGTATATAAAAAACAAACCAGGAAATACATGATCAACAACGCTGAAATGCAGAGAGCAAACTAGTATTTGTTGATCAGAATCTTGAGTCGGTTGAACCATTCGGAACGTTTATCAACAACAATGCTTTCTCCAAAAAGATTTTTCACTGTAACAGTACCACTACCAAATTTTGGTACTTTAGGGAAACTCAGATTAGTGTTGATATTTTTTTTGGAGTCACGATTTACAACACAGCACACATTGCCTTTGCAAGTATCATTTTCCTTTCTATGGTTCCAGGAGAATCAATTTTTAAGATTGTATAGTAACTTAATAAACTTTTTATGTACTTCTTACTGATTAATCTGACACAAAATTAATTATGATCGCGGTATTTGAGTGCAACCCGCATGTAAACAATGCTACGTGTATCCCATAGGCAGACATGCTGGTTAGTTTGCTAGATGGCCATCAGGTCTCGCATCACAACTTCAAATTCCCAATAGAGTTCATTTCTAGAAAGCGTTCTTGAACAAGCTGAACACTCATCCATTATTTCAACTGTCTTATGGTACAACCTCTTGTACATAAGTTATAAAACCAATTTATTAGCCCTATTCAAGAGAAAACTGGCAAAAACAATGTAATACGACGATCAGAAAATCATCATGGGCCCAGCCTACACAAAAACTATGTGAAAAATAGAAGTAATTACAACTTTTTAATAATATTTTGAGGACGCGCCAAGCACGCGTCTAACGCCGATCAGGGCCGTACCTAATTTTGCCTCCTGATAACAAATATATTTTCTCTAGTTTCTCAAGATTTCCATTCTCTTCCTTACTAATTATCTAATTTCTTCGGTTCATTGGATTCGTGATCTATTTAATAAAAAATCTGTAAGGTTCTCCGAATCCCCGCAAAGAATTTTTCTTCGACAATGAGTTACTCTTCCTATACAAAAACTGTTCGAAGAAGGAATTTGACATTTTTCATGTACCAAACATATGGAAAATAAGAGATTTCAATGTATCCCCAAAAGTAAAATACATTTTCTCTGACAAATAACAATCATATGATCGAAAATTTGTTTTTCGAACAACAATCTCACACTGTTTCCTCGTGGTCTTGATCATTTCTAATAATAATAAAAATTAAGATTCGTGATAGCATAACGATAAATGTCATCCTGACATTCAAGAATTTACGCAAATGAATTGGTAAACAAGTAATCACGAGTGAGGCATGTCAATGAAATAAAGACATCATTCATCTTTTGATGGTATAAATCACTTTAAAAAATAATCAGAATTTAGTTAACAATTCATGTTAACAATCGCATAGCGTGAAAGATCTGAAAATTAATATGCAATAAAATAAATCAAAATATGAAGCTGTACGTATACATTTCAAATACAGAAAAATGCGATAAAAGTCGCATATTGCACACAAATAGTTGAGATAACTTCTTTCCGCAATTGCTCTAAAAGTGCGATTAGGAAAGAAGTTGTGAGATCTTGGGTAATACAATTAACGCTTTGAAGGTACATCTGAAATGACAGCAAATTGTAAAAAACTGATAAACAAGAGTAATAATATGGAGGATACAAGTGGAATTTATTGTATAATCAATAATAATAATTTTCCAAAGGATTTAATCACATTGTTCACATCAAATCTCTTTGGTTGGAAATATATTTATAATTTTTAATAAATTTTTTTTCCTCACTCAAGTGTCACGTCATGTGTTTTGGAGTTTTGAACAGTAAGAAATTAAACCTGCATACATAGAATGTAAAAATTCTAGAACACAATGTGATAATGAAACCTAAAATTTGAACTGATTTGTGAAATGTTTAACATTAAGTGGAAGGTTCAGAAAACTCATGTTAAACAAATTTTGTGATACATTTTACATATATCAATGCAACCTTAGCTCTAGAAGTGAAATTCTTGTTTATTTTTAACATCTGACGTTAGGACTCGACAGTTTTTTGTGACAACCAAAAGTGGGTCTGAACACCATCATAGGCGCCCTAATCTAGGACTAATTCAAACCTCATCAGGGCCGCATTATTCCGATTGTTTATAATAATAATAAAGGCAGCCTATCTGGGCCTTAGTCTAAGCTTATCATGGCTGTTATTTAAATTTCCAAATCAGCCAATTTGAATAGGGCTTTAAACAAGCCTTTTCTTAATACGGCTGAAAAAGGCATTTTCTGCACTAAAAGAATTAGGATGTAGATTGGAAGGAAATTGCAATAACACATTGAATATTTTTAATGAGGCATACATTCTTTATATCCAAAGTAGCCAGATGTACCAAACGGAAGGGTTATCGAGTTTTGATTTGCAGCACCTACACTCTCTGAGGTTATCGCTGCACTCGTGAATTTTATGTTCAAGATATTTTTGTCTTATAAAAGAGGGCATTAGTTCGCCACGATTCCAGTTTCTCACTATGGCTCTCGCTTTAAAAACGATTGCCGGTAAGTTATTAGGTTTTACGCTTTCGGATTATTCTGTGTTTTTAGCAACATACTGGTAGTTTTCACATCAGGAATATTAGGACTGCGGCTTGGATGTCGTAGATTTTGAACAAAGTTGACGGAATTGCAGTGCTGAATGGGTGATGTTATTTGGTCAAAAGATTTTTGAAGATTAACAAAATTCTAAGAAATGCACAATTTTATAATTTGTAGTCACCTTTCTTCAAATTGTTATATTTCTGACCCTTTTTTTCACATTCCGAATGAAACTTGTATGCATGTTGAAAACATTATTATGTTTTACGTAACAAGAAATCTTTCAAAAGAAAAAAAAACATGCTTCATGAATGCGCTCAACAGTCAAAAATAATGTTTTGCTAAAGTATGCATGATTCTGAACGTGGCACCTTAGTTTGATAGTTTCATCTTGTGTTGACTTCAAAATTATTCTTTGTTAAAAAAAATACACAGTAAGACACTACCTTTTGTGTTATTCCAAATTTGTTCCTCTTTTATTTTATCATTCCTACCAGAGTTGATTTTTAACCTTTTTTTAATCAAGAATATTTATTCTCAAAAATTCTCTCGAGAATGTGCTGAGTGGTTCCCAAGGAATACGCGGAAGAACATTTTTTATTTAATTTTCACAAGAAAAGAAAATTATTAGATTCAATTCTTGACGTAAAAAGCATATTTTTTTCACTGTCTCTTTCCGAATAATATCTACAGTTCTTCCACTTTTCACTTCCAATAAAGAAACGTATTGATCCTTATATGGTTCGCGAGTTATGAGTATTCAGAGAGCAGCAATCGAATGCTATCTCGCACAGTACGACAAAATTCATTCTAGACATTTTTATTCAAGAATTGAAGTTGAATATATTTTGCTGAAAATTTTCGTAGCGCATTCCTACATCCTTTTTTTACTTAAAACTGTGTAAAGGCGAAAGGCAAAAAGAAAAACGAATTTTCAGTAAACTCATTTTTCAACTGACAAATAAATAAAAATTCGGACTTGGAATCGATCAAGAAGAATTTTAATAAACAAAGTAAACAGAACTATTGGAGATATAATTTTCCTTATTGTAATTAATCAATTCCATACGTACAAACATTTTGTACATTTTGTTTCTTGGTTGACAACTTAATAAAGATTTATTATAATAATTATTATTATTATTTTCATAAAAATCTTTCCTCTAGTTGCAGATCCATCCCTTTGTTGACAAATTGAACTATTTTGTTCGAAATTCAGTTTTGTTATGATAATTCCATTCTTGGTTGAAAACAATCGTTCCTTATTAGGAATTCTTCGATTTTGATAATAATCATTTCTTTTATCAAAACTATACTTTTTCGCGTTGATAACCCAATTATTTTGTGGAAATTCTTTTTGATCTAAAGTTCCGTCTTCATAATTCAAGAGTTTTTGTATTGAATCAAACTATTCCAGTAATAATTCATAGATTTGAAAGGAACAGCAATAAATTTGTTGAAAAATGATTGTTTTGTTGGAAACCCATAATTTTTTTTGTTCATTTATTTCTCTCGTTGAAAATATAACTATTTTTCGATGAACATTTCGTTGATTTCATGATTGTTTCAAATCAGAATAACAAATTTAAGATTTTGGCATACATTTATGTATTCTTTTGGAAATTTGTATTCACCTCTCAAAAACTAAATTCTTCGGTTCAAAGTTCAATTGTTCTGTTAGGAATTCATCGTTCCAAATCATTAATTCATCTGATTCAGTTCGGAAATCAACGATTTTGATAAAAGTTCATCTTTTTGCTATAATCTGACGGTTACCGTTCGGAAATTAAGAAATAGTTATTATTTTTTAATGAAAATGAAACTTACAGAAAGAAATTTATACTTTTTTTGGAAGACATATTTTGTTTGTTAAAGATTCATCGATTTTGTCGAGATTTTGGCTATTTTGTGAGACAGATATTTGTTTTGTGTCAAATTGTACTGTTTTGTTCGAAATTCAATTCTTTTGCCTAAAACTCAACAGCATTTTTGTTGTTTTCAAAAACTGTGTTGAGGAGGGAAGTGGAGGAATGTATTTCATTTTTTCACTCACAAAAATGAATTTTTCAGATTTTGAATCGATTGAAAGAAATTTTAAACCACTAAGGAAACATAAATCGTAAATGATCTTATTTCTTCATTATAATAACTAAATTTCATGTAAATGATTACACAAATTTGCAATGCTATTATGGATTCTCATTTCTGGATGCATAAAATTTATTTATAACAATTATATTGAATAAAAAATTATAGACTCGGAATCGATTAGAAGGAATTTTCATCAACTAAGGAAATATATATCATAAATGATATTATTTTTCTCATTGCTATAACTAAATTTTATGTTAACTATTACATAATTTTGCGATTTCATAATAGATTCTCCATTGCTTGACGCATAAATTTTTTTCTAACAATGATATTGATTATAAAATTTATTGCTCATGCTCCTCAAGTGCGGTTGCATTTGCTCCATATGAATCTTTCATAAAAAAAATCATAAAATCCGCTTGTAGAATCTCTGCAGAATTTATTCATCTGGGGTGAGTTTGTAAAGCACCTGTAAGCTGTACCTCGCCCTTTGAGTTGCTTTTTTGACCCACCTCACGTATTTTTTGTACATTCTGTTTTTTGGTTGTCAACTTAATAAAGATTTATTATTATTATTATTATTATTATCATCATTATTATTATTATTTTTATCATTATCTTCAATTCAATTATCTCCACAAGGAAAAGTAGCTTCTCCTTAAATAATCATAACTCGCCTACCAGATAAGTGACAATCAATTTTTTCTGCTGCAATTAAAGATAAGAGTAAAGAAATGTGATTTAAAAATAAAAAAATTGAAGAAGTCTTTTTTTTAATTCTAATGGACAAGTTTCCAATTACTTTTTGGTTAGAATTTTTGGAATATGAATATATTTGTCTTTCCATTCATAACAACATGTTGTTATACAATATGCGTAATAGTTTTATTAGAATCTAAAAAAAATG
Source organism: Neuroterus valhalla (assembly GCA_011762715.2). Lineage (NCBI taxonomy): Eukaryota > Metazoa > Arthropoda > Insecta > Hymenoptera > Cynipidae > Neuroterus > Neuroterus valhalla. The sequence continues at coordinate 13,093 of WSXT02035942.1, forward strand.
TTGGGAATTTCACAAGTTGAAAAAAAGTTTCACCGAATGTGGAACTACCGTAGCTCTCAGAATTTTCGGAATTTTCAGAAACCCTTTAACTAAAAGAATTTTCAGAAACCCTTTAACTAAAAGAAATTACATATAAGGCCCTACAACTCCGCCAATTTCATCAAAACTGTTGACAGGCCACAGTTCTGATATTCCTGACGCGGAAAGCGTCCATTATCATTTTATCAAGAAGCGCGCTCACGGAACTTCGATATGATAGTAGAGCCGAAAATATCATCAATCAAGACGGAAACATGGAATCCGAGACTGTTATTTCTTACGTAATTTTCAAAAATTATTCTTTCATAAGTTTCTGTAGGAGCGTTCATTATTTACATACGGCTTTTTCAATGGAGGGGGTAGAGGGCCTGTAAGATCTTACAAACCCTTCCTAATAAATTTA